>OVBI01000113.1:0-147857 GCA_900406495.1 Sisymbrium altissimum
TTTATTGCCTCCATATTCCATCAGGAACCAGATATGAAACTATTTTTTGCGTCCGACGATACGATTAATCGCCTGATTTTAATATCCGGGACAAAAGATACAATCTCAGTTTACACACTAATCGAAGATACCAAGTGGGTCTTCACCAAACAGATCAAGAACGTACTAATGATGGAAAGTGAGTTTGAATATTGGAAAGTGGTTACATACGATGGTAAGCATATGGTGGTGAAAGATAAAGAAAAACGTGAGGTAAATGGTGTGGCTCGTGTGTACGACATGGACGCAAACAGTTGGGGACCTTGGTGGTCAACCGACTGTCGGGCCGATACGAACCTAGACTTCTATAAATTTACACCCTTCTTGTCTTTTTTCGAGGAGACAAAGATGGTAGCTTACAAGGACCAAGCCATAAAATTTATAGGTAATCTTATGAGACTCATTGATGCAACCAAGTAAACAATCGCATGGTTTTTTTTTTTTTGTGTGGAATGAATGTAAAACTTTACTCAAACAAAAAAACAGTACTAGTATAATGATCAAACAATTTTTATGCTTGACATCTTTATAACATATATAATAAAATTGTTTCTTTCTTGTTTCCCTCCATATATTTTATATTCAATCCAATCTCTTGGTTTTCCTTAAATTTATGTATTTCTCAGTTTATATTTTTTTAAAAAAAAATAAATAAATTGAGAGAAAAACTCCCAATATTTATTTAAATACAGAAAATTTAAAAAAATTACAACCGAATTTATTTTGGACACTAAGGTCCATCAACATCCTCTCTCTCAATAAATTAATACGGAGAAGAGTTCAAACTATGAAAACTTAATGGAAGAAAAAAAGTATAGTTAGCTAAATCATCATGTAAACAGTTCGCTTCCCTATATACATGAATGATTCGGAATATCCAACCACTTGTTAAAAAGTGGCACGAAGACTTAAGAATGGCTTCCCTGATAGATAGAGATGCCTTGAACCAGTCAAAGTGGCTGCACGAAGACTTTAAAATATCATCATAGTGTGTCACTTACCTTACAAACAATGGTGGTGGGCGAAGTTTCTCTCAGGCATTTCATCAAACATGTTTACCGCATCTTATAACTATCCTAGTCAAATGCATTTTACAGTATATTAGACGTTCTAAAATTTAGAGCAATACTACACTATCAAATTTTCTTATCTACAGCAACGTCACACACATCATTCTTAAGGAATAAATAAAAAAAATCAATCCGGTGCAGAGTGAGAGAGCATCAGCAGATGTATAGTTGTCAACAAACGAACTTACCTGTAAAATTCAGAGATCAAGTGTATCCCATCATTTGCTCCTCTCTCTGCACCACAGAGTTCTAATTCTAGCGCCAAAATAAAAAGAACCTCTAACCAATTCAGGGATAACACTACACCATTCAACAAAACAAACTTCCTAATTGAATTGGAAACTATAACTTAAATGAAAAAAAAACAAAACTCATTCGGATATACAAAGATGATATATATAAAAAGCGCAAATCAGATTCAAGGATTGATTATTTTGAAGGATCAATCCAAAATGTTCGGGTTAGTTATGCGGCGTTGAAGGAGCTCATATATATCCCCCTAATTTATAAAACCCTAGGAAATTAGAAATCAAAATGGTCATCCGAACCGAACAAAAATCGAGCCGAGTTTGTTCAAATTGAATAAACCGGATGACCGACGCAGTAAACCGAACCGAATCATAGAGGGAGAAGAGATATTAATGCGAATAAATAATATCGTAATTATTGAGATGGTTTTTAAAGAATTAATTATAAGGAGTGGAATAAGGGAAGGGCAATGAGTCATATCACTTGGCGCTGAATACTCACGCAGAGAAGAAGCACATGAGAAAACACATAAGCGAGGCCAAGGATTAAACCTTGGGGAAGTGACAGCCAATGATGAGAAACCACTCGGATCGATGACGTGGCGAAATATATTTGAAATCCCGCCTAAACCCCTAAGTTTTTTACATTTCGTGCGAAATTCAATTTTTTCCCTCAATATCCTTTATTGACCAAAGATATTTTTACAAGCCCTCCACTAGCCAAGCCCCTCCTTCTCATCTCTTGGCCTCTCACTTGAATCTCCACAAAGGCGTACAAATCACAAACACGTACAATTCCTTTTGCTCTCTCTCTCTCTCTCTCTCTTCAAACCCTACGTTCTTCGTCAAGGTAAAATTTCCTCCGATCTTATTCGTTTTCTCTCTCGAATTCGTTTTGATTGTGTAATTCGCGATCCGTTTTGAGCTGATTGTTCTCTGTTTTAGAATTTAAATTTCATTCCTAGGTCTCTCTTCGTATGTTTGCGATCTTAACCAATACTTTGACTAGTTTCTATATCGATCTCTTTAGGTGATACAATCGCTTTAGAACCGAATATTCTCTAGTTTTAGTGGTCTAGCTTCGTCGCTGATGATCCTTTGATACGCTTTCGCAGATTCAATTATGAAAGGAGGTAAATCAAAGACTGAAACCAGGAGCTCCAAGTAAGTCTCAGCCAGATCGACTTTTTTGGATTTTAGTTAGTTTATAGATCTCTGGATTTCGGATCGGTGTTGGTATCGTTTTTCTGATGATTTGTGGTGGTGTTGATAGGCTCTCTGTGACGAAGAAGCCAGCTAAAGGAGCAGGCCGTAGCAAAGCGGCTGCAAAGGATCCAAACAAACCAAAGAGGCCAGCCAGTGCTTTCTTCGTTTTCATGTAATTCATCGCCTACCGATTCCTTCAATTTTCTCTCTTCTGTAGTTTCTCCCATGGATTAAAACTTTTTTGCCGTACAAAAGTTTTTTTTCATCTGGCTACTACGAATATGTTTTCAAGGTGAGATTAGTAGAATCTTTTTTTTTTTTTGTCTGCTACTGTTGAAGTCAAAAACTATCTGATAATAGTTCAACGAACCTCTTTATAGATCGTTGTGATGATTCCTCTTTTTGATTTGATTGTTATGGATTCTAGCTTGAGCTCTTTGTGTTTAATATTGTCGTTGACTTTTTGTGATCTGAAGGGAAGATTTCCGTGAGACGTTCAAGAAGGAACACCCCAAGAACAAATCTGTTGCTGCTGTGAGTGATTGCTTCCTTCTCCTTAGCCTCTTGATCTTCAAAGTTGTGCTGACGTTGAATTTGAATTGATGAACAGGTTGGAAAAGCTGCTGGTGACAAGTGGAAATCCTTGACAGACGCTGTAAGTTCTCTCTCAACCCTTTCACCAAATTTGTGGTGTGATCTCGAATGTCATGTTATGAAAACTGAGTCTAATATGTGTGTGTTTTGATGATAATTCAGGAGAAAGCTCCTTACGTTGCTAAGGCTGAGAAGCGCAAGGTTGACTACGAGAAGAACATGAAAGCCTACAACAAGAAATTGGTAAATCAAAGTGGCAATCGAGTGTTAAATTTATAGATTGGTTGGTTGTTATTCATGTCGCTGACCAATCATTTGTATGTTTGTGATTTTTAGGAGGAAGGTCCAAAGGAAGATGAGGAATCTGACAAGTCAGTGTCAGAGGTTAATGATGAAGATGATGCTGATGATGGTAGTGACGAGGTTAGTCGTTGTTTCTTTTTTTTGAGTTATTTCTCATCATTTGCATATAATGAGCTTTGTTTCTAACTCTATTACATTGTTGGTTTATAATTAATTTCAGGAGGAGGATGATGACTAAGAAAGTTGGAGTTTGTAGCATTAGTATAGATGGCTGCAAAGATCTCTCTGGTTTTTTTATCTTATCTTTAAAAATGTTTATGGGGCTGATTAAAAATGGTGTTCTTTTTCTTTCTTTATTTTCGTTTTTGTACTTCCACAACCTCTCACTGCTGCTACGGATCAAGCCCTTTGGATGGAGAAAGTGAATTGTAGAATGTTTTAGATGGTCCAAGAGAGACTTGCAGCTCTGTACTCTTATGCTCTATAAAACGATTTAGTTTTTCCTTTCTACCTTTTTCAAGTTTGTGTTGGTTAAATGAAATCTCTCCAAGTAAATGTTGATCTGATGTTTTACATATAATACATGTTCCATCTTCCTCGCAGAATGTTTTTCTTGCGTAATAATTGTGAGTTAGGTTGATTAGGGTCAACCACTAAGTGTGATCCATCACTATTTTGCATCGTTTGGTTGAATCGACTTTTAATTGCTCAACTCGTGAAATGAAACAACGGCTTGAAGTGTTGATTTTAAAAGTCTGTAATCCTTCTATATTTCTTATAGAGTGTGTTTCCTTCTCGATAAGTGAAGAACAACGTTGTGATGAGTTTCGTTTTTCATTCCTTTGGCTGAGGATACCAAACAGCATAAGATTAATTTATTTTATTTATGAGACTTTTTATTCAATCGGATACAGATATTTCTAATTAAAAATTCGTTTTGGAAAGTGAAGATTCGAGTATTATTCTGTCATTAAGCCTCACTTGCGAATTTGACCTAACAAATCTATTTTATCCCTTTCATATAGAACGTTTTCCTACAATACTTAAGTTAATATATATATATAACTTGCATTTCTTTACCAAAAAAATACAACAAGCAAGCACACAAGAAAAAACAGGGTAGGCAACGTTAGCGATTAAAAACGTGAGAAGTCGAGAGAGCCAATGAATACAAATCACTCGGATTGATGACATGGCAAAATCATTTGAAATCCCGCCTAAACCCCTCGGATATTTTAGATTTCGTGCGAAATTGAATTTCAATATATATATATTTTTCAGAAGAGATATATACAACCCCCACTAACCCTCGCTTCTCTTGGCCTCTCACTCGAATCGTTCACAAAGGCGTACAAATCACAAACACGTAGTATTCTCTTTTACTCCTTGTCTCCTCTCCTCTCTCTCTACTCTCAAACCCTACGAGATCTTCATCAAAGGTAATTTCCTCCGATTTTCTTCGATTTTTTTTTCTCGATTGTGAGCACATAGATATCTGTAGGTGATAATTAATTCCTCCACATCGATTTTTGTAATCGAATATTCTCTTTCCCTTAGTTTGATTGCGTTTCTTATTTTGTCGAACTTTGTTCGCTGAATCAACTGATTTTCACCTGCAGAATCGAACATGAAAGGAGGTAAATCAAAGGCTGAAACCAGGAGCTCCAAGTAAGTCTCAGCTTAGATAGATCGATTCTTCCTTCTTCTTCTTTTTTTGTCGTCTAGTTAGTTCCTAGATCTCTGGATTTCAGATCGTTTTTTTTGGGAAGCGTTTCTCACTTTTGATGTTTTGGTGTTGTTGATAGGCTCTCTGTGAACAAGAAGCCTACAAAGGCAAGCAAAGCTGCTGGTAAAGATCCAAACAAACCAAAGAGGCCTGCCAGTGCCTTCTTCGTTTTCATGTAATCATCATCCTCTCCGTTCCTTAAATCTTATGTGTGTATAGTAGTCTGCTTTCTCTTGAATGTGAGATTAGTTGCAACCTTTGTTTGCGGTTTTCGAGTCAGATCATATTGATTGATGGTGGAGTTGTTCATTGATTTGTTCTGGATGTGATCCTGTTTATTGTCCAACTAGTAATCCTTTTGTCGATTTGATCTAAATTGTGTGTGTTAATGATACTCTTTCTGGATTTATGATATGAAGGGAGGACTTCCGTGAGATTTACAAGAAGGAGCACCCTAAGAACAAATCTGTTGCTGCTGTGAGTGTTATTTGTTTTTTCTTTGCTTTGGATTCGATGTGTTATACCATAGGCTTGGTCACTCGAGCTATATACTGATTACTGACGACGAACTTCAATGGTTAACAGGTTGGAAAAGCTGGTGGAGAAAAGTGGAAATCCTTGTCTGACACTGTTCGTTCTCTAATCTTAAAGTTTGTTGTACTCGTGCATTATCTTATATGTTACAGCTTATGAGTATTTTCTTAACCTTTTGAGATTTACGATACTGTAGGAGAAAGCTCCTTACGTAGCTAAGGCGGATAAGCGCAAGGTTGAGTATGAAAAGAACATGGAAGCTTACAACAAGAAGCTGGTAACTCTTGGTTTTAGTATACAACAATAAAGTAATCCTTTAATCAGCACAGTTACTCACGAGTGGTAAATGTTTTGGTGTTTTTTTTTCAGGAGGAAGGTCCAAAGGAGGATGAATCTGACAAGTCACTTTCTGAGGTGGATGAAGTGGATGATGATGGGAGCGATGAGGTTCGTTCTTGATTCTTTCTACTTATTTTACATCATTATTTGTAAACTGCTTTGTATGTAACGTTTAGTTGCTTCTTTAGTTTATCTGCATCACTATCATTATTTGGTTGCTTCTTTAGTTTAGTTACATCACCTCTGTACTAACTCTGTTTTATGTGGTTGTAGGAGGAAGATGACTAAAGAATTTATATTTGGTAGCATAATATAGGACGTTGCAAGGATCTCGGATGTTTTTCTCTCTTCTTTTTTTTTTAATCCTCGTAAAATGTTAACCAGGCTTGTTATAATGGGTCTTTTTATTTTTTTTTATTTAGTAAGCTACCACTATCTCCCACTGATTCTGATTCTACGGTTAATGGAAAATTTGAATGTATAACATTTAGATGATCAATGAGAGATTGCAGTTTTATATAATGATCGTAATGCTCTTTTTAATCTCCGCTGCTACCTCTAATGAAATGTTGTTATGGTTGCTTATTAGAGTTTGATTTAGAGAATTGTGGCGTTAAATCTCTAATAAATTATCAACAGTTTCATATAGTACACGCAGTAATATCCTTTCGTGATCGTATTAACACGCTCTTAATCACGGTGTTCCAAAAAAAGTGTAATCCTTGTCTTTACTTTTTGTTCGGTTGAATTGACTTTAGTTACAAAGGTTGGTAATATTGTCTGTAGGCCTTCTTTCCAATGACCAACGCCATGATGATTTGGTGCTCTTTTCCCCTCCTTTTCCACAAAAAAAAGATACAGAATTAGAGTTTTCTATGAATGTATTACTTGATAATTAAAATAAGAAATATGCTAATTTTGATCATTGTTGACAAAAGTGGAGATTGAGAGCGGAATCCGCGTAGCAGCAGCACAATAAACATCTTTATATGATGCAACCTTTTTCGTCGTAAATTCATACATATTCTTCTTAATCACAAAAAAGAAAGAAAGCATGCTCTTTTCTTCTATTATTTTTTATTAGTAGTCACAATCACAAAGATAATATTTTATATTCTGCTGTGATTAAGCCTGGCTTCCGGCTTTACCTAACTACTATATATAAAGTAAATTGGAAAGTTTGCGTTCCTCTACGAATACAAGCAAAGCTCCTGATGAAATACTAACTGAAATTAATTAGGTTTTGTTTATTATGTCATCAATACATAGGATTAAGATCATCTTAGAAAATTTCTGCATTAACACTTTTTAATTTCTCAAATGGTGGATTGACCCGTAAAACTCGATTGAAAGGTTGAAATTCTAACACTAAATAGTGAACACGATTGACGAAGACTGATCCTAGTTATATATGACCCTACATTTCTAATGTTTTTATTTTCTAACCTACCTAAGAAAAATTATATTGGATGGTTATAACATATACATTTATATAATTAGAATCTAATTTGATCAGTTATACAGTTATACTCCACTTATATCCCTAATTCCCCTCTAATAAACCGGTAATTAAAAAACAAAAAAATAACAAATCAGGCCAATTGATTGGTCAAGAGATCTTTTCAAAAAGTGTTTTATTTAACGGTAACAAATAAACTAAAGATCCTTTATTCATAAAAAAATAAGATATATAGATCTTTCACTTTCTTGTATTGTCTTCCTTCAGATGGTGAAATAGGAAAAGGAGAAAGCAAAGTGGTGAAAGAGAGATGGAGAGAGAGAGCCAAAAAGCTACGTATGTTGGAAGAGTTATGACGGAGGAGCAAATGGAGACTCTCCGTAAGCAGATCGCCGTCTATACCGTTATTTGTGAACAGCTCGCTCTCCTCCACAATTCTCTCTCTTCGTTACATCCTCTCTCATCAGGTTCACTTCTTTCTCTCTCTCTATATAAACACACATACATATAGAGTGCCTGTGTATACCGACAAATCACTTTACATGTCTCCGATATCTTCATAAGACCATACGAGCTTCTTTCTATATAGTAAACGGGGTGTTTTAGAGGAAAAAAGTGTCTAAACGCAGGGTTTTTGAGATGCAAACGTTTTATCCAATCAAACTCATTGAGCTGCCTACTTTAGCGTAAGAGAGTGTAAACAGCGTTTGCATCTGGTGTACAACACCCTAACTCTAAACACTTTTCTCAATGTTCGCTGAATAGCCTTAAACCATGCAAGGTTTAAAATTGTTTTTAGATATTCCTAGACAGTTTAGCTTTGACATGGATTGATTGCCAAAAAAATATTACTTATTTAACCTATAAAAATTACTGCGATCCAGAAATTACATACATATTTTATGCTCTCTTTAACCGAACAGTTCGATCAACAATCCACGTTCATTCCCTAATCTTAAATCCGATTTGTGTAATAATCAAGCTCGCGGCCAGTTCTTTAAAAGATTGGTTTGAATAGAGTTATTAGCGATTAAAATAATACATATATCTATACTACGAAGTAACTTAAGGCTCACGTATAGGAATGAATCCAAATGGTGGTGGATACTTTGATCCGATGGTGGGATCATCAAGCGCTCATAGAATATCGAGTCGGAATCGGTGGACTCCGACATCGACGCAGCTTCAAATACTAGAGAGCATTTACGAGGAAGGAAGCGGAACACCACATCGACGGAGGATCAGAGAGATCACGGCGGAACTGTCTGATCACGGACAGATCACTGAGACAAATGTTTACAATTGGTTTCAGAACCGACGGGCTCGGTCCAAACGAAAGCAACCTCAGATGACGACGACAACAACGACTGGTCCGGCTGAAGATGCGGCCGTGACGACGGATGAGAGGAGGACTTCAGGAGATTCTGGAGGATTTGAGTCTTATGAGCACATACTCTTCCCGAGTCCTGATTTAGGTAATTTATTTATTTTATATATTTTGAGTCTTAGGCCAATGCATTTGGCTTTTTAAGTTCGGTCGGTTTGAAATCTTTTTTGTGTTTCCCTCCGCTATATATATTTCTTGGTACCATATTATTGTGAAATTTGGTTTCATGAACTTCATTCTTGTTCGGTTTGATTTTTATGTTTAACACTATATGATAAAATAATAGAAGAGGTGATTAACTTGTGGTCTTTTGTGTTTTGTGGTTTCAGGGATTGAGCATCTGTTGAGTAGAGGGGAAATTTCCGGAGATTTCAATTCGTATAGACTGACATAATTACGAAAAATGATGAAGATCTCTATTCTGTACTCTTCTCTTCTCTCCCTGTTTCCATATAACTACGCAATTAGTTGTCTCAATTTAAATGACATTATTGTGTATACGTGCGTGTGACTTTAACAAGTCTTTCATTGTAGATTAGTTTTGTGTTTCACAAATTGATCATATGCCCATTTGATTCAGGGTTAGAAAGGAAAAATAATGTGAAAAAAGCACACATTAAAGATTTAGTGGGCTTAAATAGATTTCTATACTATAACCTTAATGGGTCGAAGGCCCACTAACCTCTCGAAACTATTGGGAAAAGATTGCATGTGATTCCGTTGTTCATATCACCTACAATCCTACATTGGTTTACTAGGTTCTCTCACGTCCTTAGACGTGCGTAGGATTTTGAGTTAATGAGGTTTTAAAATTTTTGTGTTAAGAGCTAGATTACTAGACACTAGCTAAAGAGCCCTCGACCACCCCTACCTAGTACCTCCTCTTCCACGCTTTCCGCGTCTCCAACTGTAATTTATTCTTGGATTTTTTAGTTGGTTTGTTTGGCTTACCCACTCAGGATTTTGGGGCCAGAGTCCTCTTCATGACATGTTTCTTATTCCGAGGATGATCCCTTATCTTCAATGCGTTGAGCCTATTACCATGCATTGTCCGTCACATTCTCATTAATCAGTGACAACATGTTGAAACAGGTAGAAGCATTGTAGTAGTGCCATCGTTTACGGATTCAGTTGCGGTTTAATTGTGTCAATGGATCGTATATTTCGTGTAAATGAGGTCTTTGGGCGTTAATTAATGCTTTGATTATCTTTAAAATTAAATAAAACCAAATCACAAATTCGTTTCGTTAGCGCAGGTACCAATTCTAATATATCGAAGCATCACGCACCTGAGTCAATGGATCGGTGGCTGCTTCCGGCGCAGGTTTCAACTTTCTAATGAGACAAAACAATCAGCGTGGCTCGTGGGAGACTCAAGTTTTACATATTATAACACTAAACTATGAACACAGCTGATCCAAACCGATCATTATTAGCTATTATATCCTAGTTTTTAACTTTCAACATTTTACCATCTATAACAATAAGGTGTATCTAGAATCTAGAATCGGATCAATCATTATATGATCACATAATTTGAATTTAATATTACTATCAATTATAATCCTATTGTGTCCCGGAATAACCTCTATTAACTGGTAATACAGACAAATCAAATCAAACAGATTGATCTCCAGTCAAGAGATGTTTCCAAATAGGGTGTTTACTTTTAACGGTAAAAACTAATTAAAAGCTTTTAAAAAATAAATAATAATAATTACAAGCTTTTTTTATTAGATAAATCAAAAGGATATATAAAACCATTCGTTTTCTCAGATTGTCTTCTTCGTTATATGGTGAAAAAGGAAGAGGAGAAAGCAAAGTGGTGAAAGAGAGATGGAGAGAGAAAGCCAAAATGGTGCGTATGATGGAAGAGTTATCACGGAGGAGCAAATGGAGGTTCTCCGTAAGCAGATCGCCATTTACGCCGCCATTTCTGGCCAGCTCGTTTTCCTCCACGAGTCTCTATCTTCTAAACTTGCTCTCTCATCAGGTACGTACAAACTCTCAAGTCTCTCTAATTATTTGTGTTTCTTCTGATTTACATACAGACATCACTTTCACGGCAGACGAGTAAACGGTAAAAAGTAAAGACGTATTTTAAGAAGAACGTGGCTTTTGAGATGCAAACGTTGTGACCAAACTTACCGAGATGTTAGTTTAGTCCAAGTCTCTACGAAAGTGAAAACGGCGTTTGCGTTTGTAGTACGTTTACGACGCACGAAATCAAACGCTTTTCTCAATGTTCACTGTATAAGTGCATAACCTTAACTCAATGTTTAACATGCCCTATAGGCGTGTGTTAATAAACCATCTAGCGATTATTTGTTTTGTTATAATGTTTTTTCTTTTTTTAGCTTTGTCATGAAGGAACACTTGGATAAATTCGGTATATTATAGATTTTATCTAATATAATTTATTTGATATAGTCGCTGCAAGAGCGGTTTAGTGGGTAAGTGCCCGGTTAGGAGAAAACAAATTTATAACCTGAAGAAACTTATAGCTCACGTTACTTGATTTTTATTACAATGATTTGGGAAAATACACTAGGAATGAATCCAAAGGGAGGCGGATACTTTGATCCGATGGTGGCATCGTCAAGCGCTCATAAAATATCGAATAGGCATCGTTGGACTCCGACATCGATGCAACTTCAGATTCTTGAAAGCATTTACGAGGCAGGAAGCGGAACACCAAATCCAGGGAGGATTAGAGAGATCACGACGGAGTTGTCTCAACACGGACAGATCGTAGAGAAAAATGTATACAACTGGTTTCAAAACCGACGAGCTCGGTCCAAACGAAAGCAGCCTCAGACGACGACAATGACGACAATGACGACGACGACTACTGTTCAGGCTGTCGATGCGAAGGTGACGACTGAGGAGAAGAGTTCTGGAGATTCTGGAGGGTTTGAGTCTTATGACCATATACTCTTTCCGAGTCCTGATTTAGGTAAGATTATAATTCGAGTCTTATGATTGTACGTTGTGCATTTGGTTATTTTCGTTCCGTTCGGTTCGTCGTTTTTTTTTGGATTTTGGAAAGTTATTTCGGTTTGGTTTACGACAGGTTTTTAATTAATTCTATACATCGTAATTAACAAAAAAAAATTGTGGTTTCAGGGATTGAGCATTTGCTAGATGGGGGGAAATTTTTGGAGAGCTAAATTCGTATTACAAAGAAAGATGAAGAGCTCTTCAGTCTCTTCTCTCATTTTTCACCAAACTAAAGCAATATTTGGTTGTCTCAATAAAAGGATATTATCGTGTGTGTTTGTGTAAGTTATTTGTTCTTATGATTAATTAAAAACAATCACTACATATGATTCGATTTTTATACAGAAATTAAAATACGAAAGAGTTGTACATACGAGTTTTATTTCGTTGAATTATAGTCGAGTTGAGATAATTTGAGTTCCTTATTCGCGTTTGCGGTTTGGTTTTTGGCTAGGATACAAGGAAGGTAACGAGCTGCCATACCGGCAGAAGATAAATGATGAATATCATTGCCAATCATTCATGAGATTGAAGCCATAAGGCCCATAACTCTAAATCGTTATGCTTTGAGAAAGAAACTCATGCTATATATGCTTCTTTAACAAAACTATCAAGTATTCTTAAATCATGTCTTCTTCTTTTTTTTCTGGGGTTATTTTACTATCTCTTAATGATCACTAGAACTTTGTACTGATCTACAAATATAGTACCATTGAACACTTATAATCACGGCCGCTTATATAAATTAATATATAAAATTTGAGTTTATTTAGTATAATTATGATTATTTAGTGGAACATATAACCCACAGTGTCTGTTACAGCAGGCCTTTGTGATATTTTGGTACTAGTAGTCTAGAACAATTAGAACAAATGATTCACTTTTGTGGCTTACGAAAAGGTTAATCAATCATGCCCTGTACGTAGGTGACACAGTAATGCCACATTGACAAAAAAAAATGACTTATTTCTTTATTCATACAACTCATCTGTGACAACAATTTCTGTTTTTATAGACATACGAAGAAATTTGAGGAATGAAACAATGTGGAATTCTTGATTTTGCTAGTAGAATTTCCATAACTAACGGAGTAACGAGAGAATCAAATATATGATTATTGGTGTGTGATAACAAATTTGTATTCATAAAGATGGAAAAAAAAGTAAAATCCAATATGAAAGTTATGTATATATGACCAATTCACCATGAGCTGCGGGATCGCCACGACATGAGTTAAGCTCCGAACGAAGCTGTCCATGTTCAAAAAAATTCTTCATCCAAAGGAGTAATTCACATCAGTTTACGACAATTTGATACCGGATTGGCTGCCTTGACTACCCCCTCATTATGAACCAGACCGGTTTTGCTTGCCGGTGCATTAAATTCATCCTTTTCTCCGCCTTCTTGCTTGCTGGCAAACTGCGTTTTGGTACTCTCAGCTGCAAGAATGAAGATCATTAAGATTGAGGCGAGTGAAGTAAACCGGGTTTATAAACTGAATGTGTATATTTTGTCTACATAAACCTTAGATTTTAGTAGTTCTATAAGTTTCAAAATCTTTTTGTATCTCCATATATTCGAAACCGAAACTTCTAATTGCATGAATACCTAAGGCCTTAACGCATTTCCTTGCTTGCATCATCTTCGGTAACATCTACTTGATCAGCAAGTAAATTAGTGATCTTGGGAGTTTAGGGTTTGTTTCTCTTCGTGATTCGAATCCGATCTGCTGGCTGTGGAAGCCATATCTTCGTCGAGATCCGTCCCAGTCAATGACGGAAGAAAGAAGAAGAAGTAGGAGAATCTCCCTCCTTTGAGGTTACGAGAATTTTTGCTTTGTTAAAATAGTGGGCGGGAAAAATGAAAAATCTAGCTTTGCTGGGAAGCTTTGATTTTTTTAAAAACGACGTACAGTTCTTATCTATTAAGAGAGAACGGCAATACTTTCGCATCTCTTGACTATGGACAGACGTGGGCTTATCAAAGCCCATTTTCGACAGCAAAATCGCTATTAACAAAACCGTTTATCCTCTAAAATTCAAGTCTGATTTCAAGGAGGAGAAACACTTGAATTTTTGTGTGTGGACAAACCGGTGATTGCAGTTTCAGTGTTTCACCTCATGATATTTGAAGAGAAAAATTGCGATGATTTGTCAACTGTCTTCTCTCTTCTTTCATAGTATTAAGCAGCCTATTTTTCAAAACATATCTTTCATTATATATTTTATTAGTAATTAGAGTTTTCAAGTCTTCAAAATTGTATATACATATGACCAATCCACCATGAGCTGCGTGATTACCACGACCTACACAGAAGCTAAGTTCCGACTTCCGAACGAAGCTGGCCATGCTCAGATGCAAAAGCCAAAATCTTTCTGTAACCACAGGAGCAAAGTTCCTTGGTTCATATCGGTTGAGGACAGCTTGATGCCGGTTTGGCTGTCTTGACTACCCCTTCATTGTGAATCAGACCGGTTTAGCGTGTTGTTGCATGAAAACACCCTTTTTCTAGGCCTTCTTGCTTGTTGGCAAACTGCGTTTCGGTAGTCTCAACTGCACGCAGATGAAGATAATTAATTTTAAGGTTAGGAAACTAGACTATCAGTAAACAGAGTTTGAAACCCGAATGCGTGTTATTTGTCTTTCCCAGACCTTTGAATTTGTAGTCCTCCAGCCTCCAGAATCTTCCTGTTGCTTTGGGGAGTATGCAAATCTTTCTATTGACTTAAACACATCCCTCTTGTCCGCATCTGTTTGAGTGACATCAGGAGATTCCTACAAAACCAATAGAAAGATTGTTGTTCATTCCTACATTGAAATCGATCCAAAACTATAGTTAGACACATCAAATAAGATGCTAGCCTTCTGTTTCGAAAGCACTAAACTCATCTTAGTTCAATCTCAAAATTGTATCTCCGTTTGTTCCCAATTGAAAAATCAGATTGCTTCTCTTATATAAGAGGATGGCGTGCAAGAATTACCTTATGCTTTAACGCTGTTTCCTTGCTTGCATCATCTTCTGTGACATCTACTTGATCAGCAAAGAACAAAACCTGCCAACAAGTACATATAGATCCTGATATTAGCACAGGTCAAGACAATTAACCAAACCATAAATGAGAGATACTTAGCATTATGAAGAACCACCACTAAAGTCAGCTTACTTTGCTTAGAAACTGGACATTTGATGAATCAGTGGCCATAACTTGCACTCCGAGACACGTAGTTGGGATACTGCAGAAAGGGCAAAAGATAGTATTGAAAACACATCCATCTTGCTTGCACCAAATACCCTGACCTTTTGAGCTTTCAAAACTTCTGCAGAGTCTCTGATTAACTAATGCGCAATCTGTCATGACAACTGAAACACTAGTTGGCATTTCTGCAGGACCAGTTCCTAATGTTTCTTTCAGAAGAGACAGCAAATACGTTTTGGACGACGAAGTCAACAAGCATTTGAGATGTGAGTGGTTCTCAGGGTGACCTAAAGAACTTCTGCAGAGTGAACAAGATATTTTCATCACTCTCTGATTCACTTCTGAAAAAGCATATATGATATCGTTCTGTGATCTTGATTCGGTACTCCCTAACCCAAATTCAATTCTTCTTGTGAAACTCGTGTGGTCCGTGGGTCTAGTGCTAGGAGCATTACTGTTTTCTTCTTCAAGGTCAATGACTGGAGAGCTTGTAAACTTTCTTCTCTTCAAAGCATGGGAATTTACACTCATGTTCAAAGGTGACTCTGCTTCAAGAGGAGATTTTCTGAAATTTCCAGTATATATTTGCTGCTTTACGAATTGATCAGGAGACCTCGGAGATCTTAGACCTGTTGTTGGGCTAGAGCTCTCATTCTTCGAGCAAGAACATGGGCTGGCTGCAGAAGTACCTTTTAACACACCAGAGGTTTCCTTAACAAAAGATGTTTCTGGATCTTCATCACAATTGGTTACCGACGACACCTCACAATACCTGCACATGACAGTTTTTAAGTTTGCTCAAACATATGTATAATATAAACTTACGTTCTGCAGTATCTTAACTAAAAATTCACATGACATGCTAGTTCTTGACAATCATGCCACTTGACAATTTTTCCTCATTATACTTATATGGTGTGAATCTTATAAAATCCCGGTAAGTATTAAGCAAAACTTGGCTGATATATTTACCCAGGATCAGGTTGGACCCCACACTCAAGGTCAATGACTTCTTCCACTTTAGCTTGAATGAATGTCTGAGTAGGTATGTCACCTACAGATGATAACTGAGAAATGGAGGTCCCATAGTTCACAGCAGAAAGCCGCATGGATCTCGGACCTTCAGCTATTTTTGGTTTCCAGTCTTCGTTCATAAAATGATTTTTGGGATCCGAACTTGTGTAGTCCTCCACGTCCACCACCTTCTTACCTGCGATATCCTGCACAAAATTCATCATCAATAAGATAATGAATTCATGAGAAAACACCACAAACCAGAAAAAATATTTGCTTTTAGAACGTACTTTTGGTTCTGCAAGACTACATTTCTTCTGAATCTGATTTTCCTTCCACTTGCATTCCTTTATTTGGTTTTCCGAGGAAAGACTCTGCTCAACAGTATGATCCTGGGACCCTAACATCTTGCTGTCAGCTCGTTCCTGCATATTCTCAAAGAACTTTAATGATCATGTAAAAAAGTTTCTCGGAAGGGACTGAGATGGTTTGAACCTTGGCACTGTTGAAAAATGATCTTAACCCTTCCATAGATTCTTCAAAATTATCATACAGTTTGATAGACTGCCTTAGCCACTTTGAAATAGACGCTCTGTTCCTTTGTTCTCTGTATCGCTCATCTGGACACCAAAACAAGGCAAAGCTCTCATAACTGAATTGGACAAATTGTTTTAATGGTGTTGAGCAGTGACTATCCATTGAAATCTGACAAGTACCCAGAAATATGATGGCCCCATAATCAAACCTATGCCGTATACATCGCCCTGTAAAGAAAAACACCATGAAGAATAGCCTGTTACAGTATTAAAATTGACTGGAACCAAGTGACAGAATGAAAGTTATCACATCGAACCTGCTGCTTGATTCAAAGCACGATAGGCTTGTTGGCAATACCAGTCACTCCCTCCAAGAAGGTTTTTAGATGATTTATAAGTATCGTTATATTTTTTCTTTAGTCCGACTTGGAGATCATGCCTGGCAATAGAGTGACCCGTTAGAAAACTGTTCTCCTAGGAAAATTTGGAACGACGCTGACTATTTTAAAAGGGAAATAGAAATCTTACAAGTTTGGAAATGGAATGCCAACAATTATCTGTGTGAAATGATCAAGGTTTAACAGTCCATTCAATAACCAAATTGAGCAGTATAAATCCCATTTATCCTAAAGCATCTACCCCAGACAGTAATGACTTAACAAAATACCAAGCCAATGCAGTTGAAAGGATACCACCGCCCTGGCATTGTCATCAGCAAAGTCAATTCCTTCTGAAACCTGTGAGGAACATTTAGACTAATTCAAATCTCAAATCCAATTACACCTATATCTTAGGAGCAGATTGCTCCCTTTAATTGTACACCAATTATAGAAACCAAGACAAAAAAGGCAGACCTTTCCTCTACAAACTGCAAGAAATGCAGCTCCTTTCTTGGAATCATCTTGAGCCTCAGTTTTAAGAGTCCCTGCTTTCTTAACTCTTCTATGTCTTCCAATCAATCTGTTCTTCCCACGTATAGAATCATAATAACCCTTTAGAACACAATCGAATTCATTCTGGGTTCCTCCTCTTGGCTCTGCAACAACGGAAATTTATTTGAGATTTTTGACAAGAAAACAAAATGCATCACTATATGCTTTTGCAACAGTTTCTTCATGATCATATGATCATAGCAGGTAAAAGTTACTCACCAACAAAAAGGTCCTTCTTCAAGCAGAGCCGAGCCCATTGCCCAGTTTCACGCCAACGAGTGCAGAGTTTTTCCATCAACTTATAGCTTGGAAAGAATACAAGCGAGCCACCTGGTACAATAGTGCAAACTTCTTCCAACGATTTCCCTAGAGCATCCTTTAAAGAAAAGTAGAGCATCGTGTCAATAGACGAAAACAATGCATCTCAGTACAAGAACAACAAATTTACAGGCAAAAAGATCTTGAACCGATGACTATAATGCACAGTACCTGGAATGAGTATGAATCAGCTGTTTTATAACTTCCATTTAGGGGATAATTACCAGGACCATTGGAGATCGCACCAGCCCACACCTGGGACAAAAAGACTGTGAAATCGTACATTCAGTTCTGGAAACCGTTGCTAAGTGGAGAGTTTTAGTCAAAACCTGCAGATTAACATCAATCACATGTGGAGCTTCTAAACATATTCCAAACTGCATCCCAAGTTCAGATGAGAAAGAATTCATCGGTGACAAAGTCCTATATTTCACAACCAAGAAACTCAAAAACTTAATCACTACTGAAAGAGATGGCTCAAGAAACAATGAAAATGTAGCAAACCCCTAGCCCATGGGGTAAGGTGAAGAGTAGAATGCCATGCATAGATCAAATGTTGAAATACATATAAGACCGCAAAAAAAAAGTGATCAAACTTAAGCAAAAAGGATGAGTAGGATTCATTGTACATTGATGATGTCGTGGTTTTTAAAAAGACAATATTTTTTGCAGAAGTTAACATAGAAGTTCTTACTTGAAAAAAGGTGCAGAAGCAATAGTCAGAAAGTCACTTACCCGGATGTTAAAATGATAGATAAAGAAAGATCAGCTAAGTCTTTGAATACAACGGACGGATTCATACACCACAAGCTGAAAGTATGCGTCCAGGTACCAGAAGAATCTCCTGCATCCCAGAAGACCAAAAATGAACACCTTTTGTTTCTACAGACGGGCAAAGCTTCAACAAATTCAACTAAATATATCTCTCAGTCCACTTCTACCTCTTTTAGTAGAGCGTTGTAAACCCAGTTGGTAATCTAAGATGTGACTTCCATTTCTTGAGAAGAAGTATGTAAGTGAAGCGAACAACTCTGCATGAAAGTTGGGCAATAAGCTCTCCCCTCCTTAAAATGATATTACAGAGAACAATTCCTAATAAACTTAGTGAGATGCAATAACAATAACCTTCTAGTGTCAAGACAGAAATCCCACTTAAATGAAGCATATCTGGTTCCATTTCTGCTTCCTTTGATGTTCTGATCGCCTTGAGCAGTAAGCACAATGTCATATTCAATTGTCGTATAAAGGCCTGTGGGCCAAGCTAGATAACAGAGAAGAACTGACTTACCTTTGTAAAGCATTCCAATAAGATTGGGAAACATTCCCGAGTAATATTAGATTCCTCGAGCTCTCTTAAAGCTTTATCTCCAGTCCAGCTGTTAGATGTTAAATAGAAAAAAGTTTTATTAAGACTAATGCATATAAAACTGCCTGCTTCCAACAAATTACAGTGCAGCAAAACAGTTCTCATGGAAAATAAGAAAACTAAGAACATAGATACAGTTGGAACCCTTTTCAAATTATAAAGTAAAGAGATGATCGGAAGAAGAGTTGCAACCTACCTAGAGAAATAGTGCTGAAAATCACGTTTTTCGAGAGAATCCTTTTTTCTTCCAATCCAGCTTATCAACCCCTAAATACATAAAAGCACTCAATATTTTGACCTCTGAATACTATCTTGCAGCTAATGAATTACCTCTACTACTTCACACAAGGGTTGATATATCATTGGCTGCCCCACGCTCATCTGTTCCAGTTCATTCTGCAATTCTGATTAACATAAAGCCACATTAGTAAAGTAGAAGTCAACGAACAAACCATGAATAATAGCAGAGAAAGTTTGAGTTGTACATACTGAAAAGAGTCTCTTCTTCCAAGTTAATGCTTCCTGCTTCACGAGCAATGTCTTCCATATTGCTGTGGACAGGGAAAGTGTTTAGTTCACGGACTTAATCTTTACATCACAAACTTGTTGCCAACTAATGGTTCATACACGGACTTAATCTTTAACATCACAAACTTGTTGCCAACTAATGTTTCATACCAGCAAATTATCAGTGCAAAACTATTAAACCTAAAAAAGGTTCTGAATCTTACTGTGCTTCATCAAATATTATAATCGCTCCTTTCAGATCTACTTCAACTCCTGCTCGAATGACAGGATTAACTATATATGAATAAGGGCAAAAAACCAGTTGTGCATTCTCCGCCATTGACCAGGCTGCATAATATGGGCAGCCTACGAAGAAAATTATCTGAGATTAAGAAATTGAAAGATACAATAAATTTAAGCTAAAAATAAAAAGCAAATCTCACCTCTAACACTTTTTCCAACTTTTACAAGATCTTCAATATCGTGAACCTCATTGTGACCTCTCTGCTGAAGTGAAGGGTGAGCTGTGATTTTACTAACGTTCCTGGAAGTGAAGGAAAACATATTACATGATTTGACGAGCTAATAACAAAAGAGGAAAAACATACAACTTAGATGATCAGGAAAAAACTCACTTGAACTCACAACATTGTATGTTTGACTTATCTTTTAGTAGCAACCGACTGGAAAAAAAAAAACATGTTAGCATAAAGGTTGCAGTAACTGAAAAAAAGAAAAGAAATGGTGAGATGATATGAATGTGGATGCATATTTACCATTCGTCATCTACATTCTCTTTCCCTTGCACATGACGATTAGTGCAGTAATGCTTTCTTGAAGCCTTACATGACGAAGATGGATCCAGGAAATAACAAAAAAACAAACAACTTTGATGAGTGTAAAAAAACACAAACATCTGGATTAACCATAAGTAAACGAAATCGAGAGCAAAAAAATCAAAACTTGACATACCAATACAGCCATGGGAACTCTATAACCAGTTTTCCGATACTCGCGAATAACTTGAGTAATCTGAGAATGAGTTCGTCTATAACAACAAAAAAACAAACAATCAATAAGAATTAGCCAAAACATAAATTTCTCAGCAACATTTCCAAAATTTGGTGATGTAATGCTGCTTACGAAGCATAGTATATGGTAGGAATTTTGGCTCTCTTCTTAGCTGCAGTCTCAGGTGGTTCCACATTACTAGGCAAAAAAGTATCTATTCACACATTTAACCAAAATTCCAAAAATTAAATTCTTTCCAAATCTCAAACCCAATCAATAAATTAACAAGGAAATCACGAACCTGAGGGCTGCGTTTCAGGTATGAATCCACCTCCATGATTCAATGGGTCGGTGGCTGCTTCAGGGGCAGGTTTCGAATGCGACAAGTTTCCTTTCAGAAGCCGCGATTTGTAGTTTTGTTGCCAAGCGAGCACCGAGCAGAGCAAGGAGAGAGATTTACCCGTACCGGTGGGGGATTCGAGCAGCGCGTGGCAGTGACCGTCTCTCTGCGCACGATCAAGCGTAGATATGACGCGGCTCATGAAGGCAAGTTGGGTTCCGTACGGCTGGTAAGGGAATTCGACTTGGAGGCCTCCGATTTGGTACACATTTTTAGGGTTTTTGGAATTTAGGGTTTGCTTCGAATCCGATTTGCTGGTTGTGGAAGCCATGTCTTCCTCGAGATTCTTCCGAGTCCGGTGACGGAAGAAAATGAGAGAACGGAAGAAGAAGCTTTGAGAGTTTCGGTGATAAATGGGCGGGAAACTTTTACGCCTTTTTCGAGTTTCTCTTATTTTGGCGCTCGTGTCGGTTTTACAGGCAGAGCTAGGATTTGAGAACGGCGTGCAGTTCGGGTCGGTTAAGAGAGAGCGGTAATACTTTTGTATTCGTTGTGACGATGGATAATACGTGGGCTTATCTAAGCCCATTTGTTTTATTTTGTTATTCCTTGTGAAACCCCATTTATTAACAACGCGATGAAAAATAACGATGGGTTATAATACAGTAAAAAATGTTTCTCTTGTATATCTGAAATTCTGAATGTATATCTAAAAAAGTCGGCAATAATGTTTCTCTACCACTAACATTCCTCGTAGTAAAGTACATCTACTCAGAGGCAGCCCAAGCTGTAAATGTAGTCTCGCTGAGGAAAAATGTAGAGGCAAGATTGCAACCCAACAATGGACCTTTAGTGGGCTTACAAAAAGCCCATTTAGTGGCAAAGCGACAAAATAATTCCGAAAAAAAAAAAACACAACGAGGACTTTGTTGAACATCGAGAGACGATTCGATCTTTTGCTGTGTCACAGTCATTTTTTCGGTTTATTTTTTATTTTATTTTTTTCTTGAATGCCTTTAATTTTTAATTCTGGTTGCATCTGTTCGAATCGAGCAATTTTCCTCTGGACAGGGAGAATTGTGGTGGAGATAGAAATTTGAGATCGATTTGGAAGCTCTGATCTTAAAAGTGATTAGGGGACCTGGTAGCTCCGGAAATGGCGGGGCAGAATCCGAACATGGATCAATTCGAGGCGTACTTCAAGAGAGCAGATTTGGACGGAGATGGTCGGATCAGTGGAGCCGAAGCTGTTGGCTTTTTTCAAGGATCTGGTTTACCTAAGCAAGTTCTCGCTCAGGTCTAAAAAAAACTCTAATTGGATCTCAGCTTTCTGATTGTTTCTCGCTAGATTCTATTATGTTTCAGTTATCGAGAGAAAGATCTGATTTGGGTTTTCCAAAAATGCCGTAAATTTTGATTCTTTCATTAAGAATTACATAAGCTGTATTCTGAGATTCTGAATAGCCTATGAACACTGGATAACAAGTTAGTTACGCGGGGAAGGATTTGTGAGCGCTGTTTTTTCTGTTTCCTCCTTTAGGAACTTGCTCCATAAGAGCAGCCTTTGCTAGGATCTGTTGTGAAGAAGTTATAAGTCTATAACAGTAAGATTCTAAGTGGCTGAATTCTCATTGCAATTACAGATGAAACTTCATGGCATTTGTTCTTTTGCTGGAAGGGAAACTACTGAGATTCTTTAAGATGCTTGTTTTAGATTTTCCCCGGTGGGATTGGTGTAGCAGTAACTATGTCTTTGAAACTGGAAACTTTCTTGCGTATAAATTTGTTTTGAGGGGTTTTATTAAGTGACGTTTGCTATATAGAATTGTCTATTGATCAATTATTGTGTTCTGCATTTGTAGATATGGTCGCTTTCTGATCGGTCACGTAGTGGTTTCCTTGGTCGGCAAGACTTTTATAATTCTCTGAGACTTGTAACTGTAGCACAGAGCAAGAGAGACTTGACACCTGAGATTGTTAATGCAGCACTGAATACTCCTGCCGCTGCCAAAATACCAGCTCCCAAAATTAATCTTTCAGCTATTCCTGCACCCCAACCTAGTCCTGCTGCTACTACTCCCGGTCCGGTTTCCTCAACAGGTTATCAAAATGTGGGGTTTAGAGGACCAGGGGCTCCAAATGCGAATGTCAACCAGAATTATCTTCCACCTCAACAGAACCAGCAACTGCGACCAAATCAAGGAATATCTGGGCTCACTTCACTTAGACCAACTGGTCCAGAATATAGACCAAGTGCCTTACCAGGTCAATTTCAACCAGTTCCTGCTGGAAATGTTACCCGTCCTCCTCAGGCCGTTCCCACTAGTGCGTCTGGTCCTGGTAGCTCACCGTTCAATCTTAACAGTTTGTATGCTGGAAACACCGGCGGATACTCGTCAGGCTTTGGAGGGGGTAGCTTTGCAGCACCTTCTCCTGGCTTAAAACCGGAGTCACAAGTTCATCCAAAAGCGCTGGTTGTATCTGGAAATGGAGGAGACATGTTTTCCTCCTTCCAGCAAAAACAAGAACCCACTCTGAGTAATTCTTCAATCAGTTCAGCTATTGTTCCTGCTTCTGCTGGAGCCCAACCTCCACCAAAGCCTAATGCTCTCGACTCTCTACAGAATACGTTCTCAATGCTGCCTGCAGGAAATCAACCAAGGCCAGCAGCAAGCTCACACCAACCAAGGCCTGCATCGAGCTCACAGCCGCCTGCAGTTTCTTCACAAGGTCCATCCTCCGGTTTGCCACATGCAAGTGCAGTTGGATCTGGCCATTCAACTCCTGCTGGAAACAATCAGCCTCCTTGGCCAAAAATGAAACCATCCGATGTCCAGAAATACACAAAGGTATTTATGGAAGTTGACAGTGACAAGGATGGGAAAATCACTGGTGAGCAGGCAAGGAATCTGTTTTTAAGCTGGAGGCTACCCAGGGGTAAGGCTTTTCGATCTTTCAGTCCACTTTACATAAAAAAAATATAATTTTCCGTTTGACTGTCACCTCTCTTGAAACTAGATGCAATTCTGGATTGAAGAATCTTTCTAAACTTTTACTCTCGTTGTGTTGTATTAAATTTATTTGCTACGCTCCTGAGGCTTGTGTTTCTTTAATAATATCTGCAAATGATTATGCTATGAACTGTTGAACTTAACATGCTCTTTTGCTCACTTCCAGAGGTATTGAAGCATGTGTGGGAATTATCTGATCAGGATAATGATACTATGCTTTCTCTGAGGGAGTTCTGCATTTCATTGTATATGATGGAGCGGTATAGAGAAGGCCGTCCTCTCCCAACAACACTTCCTAGCAGCATCATGTATGATGAAACACTGTTATCTATCTCAGGTGCACCTAGTCATGGTTATGCAAATGCTGGATGGGGTTCTGGTCAAGGTATTGCTCAGATTTCATGCACTTTAGTGATCTTCTCCCTTTCCCTGATACTTCGCTATAAATGAAATTCTCTATTGCAAGGTTTTGTACAGCAGCCAGTGATGGGTGCCCGGCCAATCACTCCACCGACTGGCATGAGACCACCAGTTCCTGCACCAGCCCCTCACCCGGGCAGTGGTATAGCACCTAATCAGCAAAGGAATCAGGCGCCAGCGTTGGATGATCCTTTTGCCAGTCACCTAGGTAACGGATATTCTGCGAGCTCAAATCTTCAAGAAACAGCAACTGATGGGGAAAAGGTAATTATTTACATTCACTTTATTATGAAGAAAAATATTATTCTCAAAGCTTAGATAAGTTACTATTCCATGCGCATTTTCTTGGATGCTTGTGAAACAAAATTTTCTCATATCTGTAGGTTGATGAAAAGAAGAATGTTTATATGGACTCCAGGGAGAAACTTGAATACTACCGATCGAAAATGCAGGATATTGTGAGTACTTCATTATAAATTACTCTTGTTATTTGGATAGAAGTAATGGTGTTGTCTGTCTCACGATGCCATTTTTTTGGGTAACGTTCTTGTGAGATCCAATTCTCATAATGCCATTTTTTCTTGTATTTTTCCTCTCTTTGTCAGGTCTTGTACAAAAGCAGGTGTGACAATAGATTAAATGAGATCTCTGAAAGGGCTATTGCTGACAAGCGTGAGGTGCTTTTTCACACAAAAGAATCACTTTCTCATTTCTTAGAGGCTATATCTATCTTATTCCAGAACAATTTCTGCTGCAGGCTGAAATGTTGGCAAAGAAGTACGAGGAAAAGTATAAGCAGGTTGCAGAAATAGGATCAAAATTAACTATTGAAGAGGCCAGGTTCCGCGAGATTGAGGTATGGCTAATTCCTTTGGCTGGCACATAAAGTTGTCACCTAAATATAAGGCTAACTCCAGCCGTATATTTTTCTCTACGTGCTTTTTTCCTCTAAGCTTCTCGTTTTCCAAACTTCATCATTTTTCTTTCTTTTCTCTTTCTCTGGGTCGTGTTGTGCGTCTTGTCCAGTCACCTTATTCTATGGCGCAGTTCTCCCTTCTTCCACCTTTGCCGGTGATAGGGCTGTGATAATTTTGTAACAGATCTCTCATGGAATTTTGTTACTTACTGAAGTTTTGCTAACCCATTCCAGGGGCGGAAGACTGAATTGAGTCAAGCAATTGTGAACATGGAGCAAGGTGGTAGTGCTGATGGTCTACTTCAGGTACATGCTCTCTATGTTTATGTGATGCTAAACTATTGATTATCTGTTGTACATGCCTGATTTGATGTTTTACTGGGCATATTTAGGTCCGGGCTGATAGAATACAGTCAGATTTAGAGGAGCTGATGAAGGCTTTAACTGAACGTTGCCAGAAACATGGGTTGGAGGTTAAGTCGAAGTCCCTTGTAGACCTTCCAGCTGGTACTATATATGATTCTGTCGCCTTTTGACATCTTGCTTTCACCGTATATGAATGCAAATAACATGTATTTTGTAAATTAGCTAATCATCTGGAAACTGTTAATGTTGTGACTTACAGGCTGGCAACCTGGAATTCAAGAAGGGGCAGCTCTCTGGGATGAAGAATGGGATAAGTTTGATGATGAAGGTACATTTGGAAACTGTTTTTTCTATCTTTCTATTACTTATACATTTAGACTTTTATAGCTAAGCACATAACAAGGACGTTGATTGATAACCCTCCCACTTGTTAGGATTTGGCAATGAGATTACTTTTGACAAATCAAAAGAGCAAAATTCATCTGGTGATAAGGAAAACGGTACGGTGGATGATGGTAGTGGACCACCTGATTCGCCGACTCATTTAGATGATAATTATGGACCTTTCTCAGAAACCTCAGACCGCCACCATGAGAGTGAATATGGGGCTACTCACAGTGAAGATGATTCAGGCAGAAGTCCTAGGGACAGTCCTGTCTCGAGGACTGGTACTGAGATCCCTTCTCCAGATTATTCTCATGGAAAAAATTCTGAGTTCTTTGATGACTCGAATTGGGCAAGTGCATTTGACACTAACGATGATGTGGATTCAGTTTGGGGATTTGATGCAACAAAAAGCCAGGTTAGTAAAGAATCCATAGTGTCTCTCGCTTTAACAAATCACTCCATCCATCGAAATACTTAAGTCTTTAGTTGTGACAATTGAATAGACACTGACCTAAAGATTTTGAAATCCTTTCTTTCATTAATAAGCTCATGCTTTCAGATTTGGGATGCTAAATCTACCTTTTTGCTAAATTGCTTAGTTACCTTTCCACAGTCTTCCAAGCTTAGCATTATAATATTGACATTTGCAGGATGGAGATTATTTTGGATCTGGTGGCGATTTTGGTGGGAACTCAGGTGGAGCAGATTCTCCAAGTTCAAGAAGCTTTGTCGGTCAGAAAAAGAGCCCATTTGCATTTGATGATTCAGTTCCCAGCACTCCACTCTCGAGATTCGGGAACTCTCCTCCTCGGTTCAGCGACGCATCAACCAGAGATAACAACTTTGATAGCTTCTCCAGATTCGACTCCTTCAACACCGGTGAAGCTGGCGCTGGTTTTTCCTCCCAGCCCGAGAGACTGTCTCGGTTTGATTCCATAAACAGCTCCAAAGACTTTGGCGGAGCTGCCTTCTCCAGGTTCGACTCAGTCAACAGTTCCAGAGAGTTCGGTGGAGCTGAGAAACTTTCGAGGTTCGATTCCATCAACAGTAGCAGAGACTTTGGTGGTCCCTCGCTTTCAAGATTCGACTCCATGAATAGTACAAAGGATTTCAGTGGCAGCCATGGATACTCGTTTGATGATGCAGACCCGTTTGGTTCCACAGGTCCCTTCAAAGTCTCCTCGGATGACAAAAGCCCCAAGAAAAAGTCAGATAACTGGAATTCCTTCTAGCCACAGTTGATTGATTATAATTCCTTTTTTTCTTCCATATTTCCTCGCTTGATGAACTTGTGGTTGTTTCGTAAAAATCTTATAATTTTTTCCCCCAAATTCTGGTTTTGGATGAGACTAGCGTTAGACTATTTGTAATTTGTAAAGTTTGTCTTTGTATGGGTTTCCTACTGTATCTCTGTTCTGTTCTTATGAATTCGTTTGCTTTATATGAAAAAAAAAAACAAAATTTGTTTGTTGCTTTCATCGTCGAGAACTTGTACTTTTTCTTCATTTTTCTGAGTCACTCCAAAATATTTATATTCTTTATTGCCCTTTTAAGCCTGTAAGAAACCAGGTGAAATTTAAGCACATCAAAACAGATACTGTGTTTACACCGAATGTGGTAGCTACAAATTGAAAAATCGAGCTAATGCAATGGCACATTCTATCTCTCTGACTCGATGAAATGCACCTCGTCTTTGAGGTCGGCTCTATTCTGCTTCCGCTAAATCCATCGAGCACATTTCAGGGTCAGTCTTTACTTCTTTGTGATCTGCTCAAAGGCAGCTAGCATCGATGATCGCGTGTTGGCTATTTCCACAAGAGTTTCAAGAGCTGTCCCAATGCAAAAGAAAATGATATATATACCTCAGCTGAAACGTAGAAATTTTTCTGTGAGTATGCTTGTGGTGATGAATGTTACCTGTCTCAAATGATAGTTGAGCACCACGCAGCTTAGGCGACACTAGACCTCCAAATACCGACAAAGACTTCGCTCGTTCTCTCTTAATCTGGAGATTAACACATCCGAATTAGCAAAACCCATGTTATACATTCGATAGAGAAACAAAGAGAGTTTGTTGCGTAAGATTAAATGATTGCCCACCTCTTCATCAGCTGCTAACACGGTTTCACTCTTGGCTGATGGTTTCTCTTCTATTGAATTACATAAGCAAGAGATGAGAGACAGACAAAAAAAGGGCAGATAATAACCAATAGATAAGTCTTTTCTATCTTTTTACCAGAAACGCCTCGATGCCGTAGCTGTGGACTACGAGGTGAGCCCATCTCCGTATCTACATCAGCAGAGAAGTCTTTGCCTTTCGGGCTACCGCCCTTGGAAGCCCACTTGGACAAAGCAAAACGAGGTACTGATCCCAAAGATTCAACTACAACAAGAATTCATAGACTTGTATATAAGTGTCTTCCCCACAAAAATGGTAAGATTACACATCGCATATAAATGAGAACGCATCCGAAAAAAAGCCAAACTTACCCTCTTGTTCAGTCACTTGCAATGTGGAAGCAGCAGGATGACAATTGAGGTCTAAAAGAGTGCTGTTGATACGTAAAGTTCCCATAGAATGTCGAGCACTAGCTAGATCAAACCATCCCTGCAAAAGAACACATTTCAGCAAGTTTCTATACCCAGTGAGTTGCTCAGCCAGCAGAGTCTCTCATCACATCAGTGAAAGCAGATTCATGTAAAAGCTATTTTCCCATAGCTAGCTAATCAACCAAACGTTTTCCTAGATTCAATCTTACACAAAACCTTTTAGATTTAAAACGAGAAAGCACAAAACTCTGACAACAGAAAAGTGTAGCCAACTCATACAAAATCTAAACTTTGAAATGATGCTAAAACCAATTAGCTAAGTAACATCCTTAGATAAAGATCATCTATTATTCCATCAAAGCTTCGACTTTTGAAAAAACTAAGCTCATCGAAAGTCATGATCTATACCAAAAGTTGAAAACTTAACGATCGGAAATACAGAAGAACCTGAAAGATACGATTTTTAGCTTCATAACCCGAAAGTATTTTCATTACCTCTCGAAGCTTTGAACTAGCAGAATCCATAAGCGTTAAATAACCATCCAACGAATCTAAGAACTGCAACACGTTCTCATCTCCTCCTTTCTCTTTATCCAGCTCCGTTTTCACTCCTCCTTCGCTATTCACATCCATGGATTCCTCTCCTTCCTCGTGAATCTCAATTCCTTCATCTCCCGCCATCGCTAATTTAGCTCCAAACCAAATCGAAGCTGACATTAGAACGTGGTACAAGCAGCGATCCAGAGAAGTTTTCTGCGCAGAGAGAGAGAGAGTGTGTGTAAATTGGGCTATTTCGTAATAAGCCCATTAATGTTATGAAGCCCATAAGCCCAAGTGCTTCCGGGTCAACCCCGGTAAGTCAAATTCGGTTATGGTTCAGGGTAGGTAATTTACCGGACCCGAATTGTTGTTTTATCTATCTCTAGTGTGTAGTGTGTACACACACCGCCAGGCTGTTTGTCAAGTTGGCGTTTGGTGGCTCCACGTCTCTCTCTCATGACTTTTCGATTTTAGTCAGCGTTTCGTGCTTTTCTATATTTTTTCCCAGTTTTTATTTTACATTAAAAAAAAAAAGTTTCGAGTTTTAATTCATTTTCCTCGAACCCATCTTTTCTTTTTGTCTCTTCATTCCTTTGTCTGTCCCTCTCGGTTTGCTCTACGCACGGGTATAAACAATCCTGTTGACAAGAGTAGGAGCAAGGTCAACAAGCAGTTTGGATCCATGGACGACGAAGAAGTCACACTTTCCTACGCGTTTGTTGCTCAAGGAGTTTAACAACTGGTCATTCTTTTTTTATTTTCCTGCCCTGTCAACTTAGAAGAAGAAACTAGAGGTTCTGTATTGTGTAGCTTTGAGGTGCTTCTGCGATCGGATTTGAGTTTGGTATGCTTCTTCTCTTTTTGGTGTTTTTTAAAAATGCTTTCCTGAAATGTTACAAATATTTCTAAATTTGGTAATCTTGCTATATTTAGATTGATTAGAATGATGATTTTGGAAGGTTCTTTCTTTTTCGTAATTTAGTGTCGGTAGTTTTCGATTTGAAGTACTTTAGTTTTGTTTACTTTTGCTGTGAAAGAATTCTGGAACCAAAATATGAAGGCACTTAGCTAAATCTGGTATTATCCCCTTTTGTGTTACTAAAAATGTTGCATTTAAGATTTCAATTTCTTGATCCTAGCTACCTTTTTATGATCCTCTGTTTCTCACTCTCCTTAACCATTAAAGCATCTGTTTCATATAATCATGTGTTCTTTTTCCTATATTGTAGTGTGTGTGCAGGGATTAAGATGGTTGGAAGCTGGGATGGAAGCCAGTCAGATGACAGCTCTCATTTCGAGCGAGGAGTAGATCATATCTATGAAGCATTCATCTGCCCTCTGACAAAGGAGGTTATGCACGACCCTGTCACGTTAGAGAACGGTCGGACATTCGAGCGTGGAGCCATTGAAAAATGGTTCAAGGAATGTCGAGACAATGGTAGACCTCCTTCTTGCCCGTTAACTTCTCAGGAGCTGAGCAGCGCTGATGTGAGCCCCAGCATTGCTCTGCGTAACACAATCGAAGAGTGGAGATCCAGGAATGACGCTGCGAAGCTCGACATTGCTCGTCAGTCGCTGTTTCTAGGAAACGCTGAGACTGATATTTTGCAAGCTTTGATGCATGTGCGACAGATTTGCAGGAGCATTCGATCAAATAGGCAAGGTGTGCGCAACTCTCAGCTCATCCGTATGATCATCGACATGTTGAAAAGTAACAGCCACAAAGTGCGGTATAAGGCTTTACAGACTCTTCAAGTTGTCGTCGAAGGAGATGAGGAGAGCAAGGTTGTCTTCTGACTTCTATTTAATCTTCGGCATTGTATAATGATAAACTAAAGTTGGTGCTAATTAGAGTTTCAGCATCTTTGCAGGCAATAGTAGCTGAAGGGGATACCGTGCGTACACTCGTTAAGTTCTTGTCACACGAGCCATCAAAGGGGAGGGAGGCAGCTGTTTCTTTGTTGTTTGAGCTCTCCAAGTCCGAAGCTTTGTGCGAGAAGATTGGTTCCATCAATGGAGCACTTATTTTACTGGTTGGTCTGACAAGCAGCAACTCAGTAAACGTCGCAATTGTTGAGAAAGCTGATAGAACATTGGAAAACATGGAGAAGTCGGAGGAGATTGTTAGGCAGATGGCTTCCTATGGTAGACTCCAGCCTCTTCTGGGAAAAATCCTTGAAGGTGATTGTTTAATCCCTAGTTGATTTATCGTTTAGCTGATAGGATTGCTCTGCTTTGCTTGGTTTTGATCCAACGACATCCCCTCTGCTTCATTTGCTTAAAACATGGTCAAGTCTTGATTTTTATTCTCCATTTACCTGACATGTGAAACATGATGTGCAGGTTCACCTGAAACGAAACTCTCCATGGCTACCTTTCTTGGGGAGCTTGCCTTAAATAATGACATGAAGCTTCTCGTGGCTCAGACAGTGGGTTCTTCTCTAGTTGACCTTATGAGAAGTGGTGATATGCCCCAACGGGAAGCTGCCCTCAGAGCTCTCAACAACATCTCATCGTTCGAAGGGAGTGCTAAGGTTTTGATCAGCATCGGGATTCTCCCTCCACTTATCAAAGATCTGTTCTATGTAGGGCCAAACAACCTTCCGATTCGGTTGAAAGAAGTCTCGGCCACTATTCTCGCTAACGTAGTGAACATTGGATATGACTTTGACAAAGCCACTCTTGTTTCAGATAACAGAGTCGAGAATCTACTGTATTTAATTAGCAACACGGGTCCAGCGATCCAGTGCAAGCTGTTGGAGGTTCTTGTTGGACTCACCAGCTGCCCGAGAGCAGTCATACATGTTGTCTCTGCTATTAAAACCTCCGGTGCAGTCATCAGTTTGGTTCAGTTTGTAGAGGTCCGAGAGAATGATGATTTGCGTTTGGCTTCCGTAAAGCTTCTTCATAACCTTTCCCCATTCATGAGTGAAGAGCTAGCCGAGGCCTTACGTGGCACTGCTGGACAACTCGGGAGCCTTGTTGCCATCATTTCAGAAAATATACCAATCTCTGAAGAACAAGCTGCAGCCGCTGGGCTCCTAGCTGAGTTGCCAGAGAGGGATTTGGGTCTTACTCGGGAAATGTTAGGAATTGGTGCTTTTGAGAAAATTATCTCCAAAGTGAATGGAATCCGCCAAGGGGAGATCAAGGGAATGAGGTTTGTGAACAACTTTCTGGAAGGACTTGTGCGTATACTTTCTAGGATTACTTTTGCATTCAACAATGAGCCTCGGGCCGTTACCTTTTGCCGTGAGTACAATGTTGCTTCGCTCTTCATTCAACTGCTTCAGTCCAACGGTCAAGATAACATCCAGATGTATTCTGCCATGGCTCTAGAGAATCTTTCTCTAGAGTCTACTAACCAGTCACGGATGCCGGATCTGCCTCCTCCAAACTACTGTGGCTCCATCTTTTCATGTATGAGCAAACCACCCGTTGTAACCGGTCTGTGCAAGCTCCACCAGGGAATATGTACGTTAGAAGAAACATTTTGTCTCGTCGAAGGAAAAGCTGTGGAGAAATTAGTAGCTCTGTTGGAGCATGAAAATCCGAAAGTGGTCGAGGCCTCACTTGCAGCTCTCTCGAGCTTACTAGAAGACGGGGTAGATGTAAGGAACGGGGTCCAGATACTTGATAGAGCGGACGGGATCCATAATATACTACAGGTTCTGACTGAGGGACGAACAGAGAGGCTGACGAGGAGAGCGGTTTGGGTGGTGGAGAGGATCTTGCGGATTGAAGACATAGCAAAAGAGGTCGCAGAAAACCCGAACGTGAGCGCTGCGCTTGTGGACGCTTTCCAAAACGGTGATTTCAGAACGCGACAGATCGCTGAGAACGCGTTGAAACACATCGATAAGATCCCAAACTTCTCAGGTATATTCCCCCCAAGCATTGCATAGTGGGAAGATCTCTTTTTATCTGTCCAGTGAGTTCTAGTGATTTATAAGCTTTTGTGGTTTTTCAAGGGGATTACTTGTTCATAGCATCCAGTTTTTTCTCTGGGTATATATTGTAAATTTCGATTCTTGTTTGCGTGTGCTGTAATCTATTTGATTTGATTTGTTTGTTTATATCGTACGCTGGAAATTGGAATCATTTGGTCGGCCTCATCAGATTAAAAAAGGTTGTATAATTTAGGGTTAAAGCAAAATGTAGAAAGTTTAATATCGGTGAACTGATTTACAATATATTAATAACCCGGATAAATCCAGTCTAATCCTCGGAATCTGGCGGGAACCAGTCGCACTTGCTCTGTGTCTCGAGATCGAAAGCGATAATGCTTCCACTCTTTAACAGGACGTGTAGAGTGCCGTCCAAGAAAACAGGTCTCGTACCCATATCGTAAATGGTCCTTCTCAATACTCTCCATGAATCTCCAGAGCTAACCATGAATTCATAGACAGGCTCTTTGGTTTCTGTCTTCTCGAGATTGCGTATGAGAAACGTTTTTGAATCTCTGTGTGGTTCAATCGATTAGCTCAACAGCAAACCTGATGCGATATTTTGTCTCCACAACGATTTTGATCAGTACGAATTTGCCGTGTAATCTCTCCACGTCAACCTCTTGAGGATCCAGTAACAGAAATTTCTTGGTGATGGGTTACCAAGTATCGGGGCCGATTAGTGTTGAGAAGGATCACTAATCATGGGCTATTAGCCTATTATTAGTTATTTTGTTTTTCTTTGGGCTTAATATAAGTGATTATTGTGTTTGGGGGCTCGTATAGTCATATGATCTTTAGCTTACGAGTAAGAAGCGTAACAAAGCTTTTATTTGTGTGTAACTAGTAAAAATTAAAGCATAGTGTTTATTTATTATTAAATAGAGCTTTAACATTGATTGTTACATACATAGATGTTATTTTATAATGGCCAGTATCGCTTTATTTATATGTAAAAATGTGGTTTAGTTTTGGTCGATATCTTTTATTATAAAAAGTGATCAGGTTTCTATAAAATTATAATCCTCAAATATGGGATTAAAGTTATGAATCATAAGTTTGAATAACATCACGTGAGATCAATCAGATTCGTATTTTATCACAATTTTCTTTTTCTTCAGAAAATTGTTTTCCATTATCCAAAAAAATCATCTTCGAGTTAATTCCCTCGCGTTTAACTACGTGAAATTGAGGATCTGAATATATAAAAATTGCCAGCTTCTTCCAATGTAAACCAGATAGATTCATTTATGCATTACAGACTCAACTATAGTCCACAATGAACGAAGAAAAAAAAGATTACATGAAAGAGAGACTACTGAAAGTAAATTTTTTTTTTTTTAAGACTGGAAGTAAATTTTTTTTTTTTTTNGAAGTAAATTTTAAAATTTGAAACATAAAATAAAAAGAAAAGATAAAGCGCCGTCTTCTTCACTTGTATAAATCAACGGATGGAGATTTTCAAGTTACGATTAATCAGCTCCATAATACCCTCGACAGAGGAGACGCGTTGGGATTTAACTATCGTAAAATACCAGTTCATGCGCCAGTTAATCTGATCCGATAGTCCGATCACAGAAGACCACGACGGCTTGTACTGATAAAACTCACGATTTACGTTGCACCACCCTGGAAGCAACCCCACGGCTTCCCACGTGTTCGTTCCCATGTCGTAGCCATAAATCACTCGATGACCTATATCGAACTTCATCGTCCTCACCAGTAAACGCCTGCCGTCGAACGCCTCCACGTTCCAGTAAGACAGCATTTTTTGGTGCACCGGCTCGTTCATGATGCGTCTCGTGAGGATCCACCTAGGATCGGTGAGGATATTCTCGAGTGCATACACGTAAATCACTTCCTCCGTCGCCGATATCAGTGTCAGGCGGTTTTCGCCTGCACCGAACAAGAGTTTCGCTCCCACTTCCTGTTTGAACTTGACCGGAATCAGTCGTGCATCCTCTGTTTCGGGATTGAAAGTTACGATGCATCCGTCGTTTCTCATCCAGTAGAGACCTCCCTCGAAGTAAACCGGTTTCATATCCGTCCTGAGTTCGCTTGCGCGGCAAGGAATGTTGGTTTTTGATAGTCTCCATGAGTCTCCGGCGTAAACCTGGAATTGGTACATGGTATGTCGTCGTTTTGAAGGCTTGACCACGCTTATGCAGACGATTTTGAATCGCTGAGTGTTTGGATCGACTTGATCAACCGCGAACCCGACGCACTTTTTTGTTTGCGATATATCAGAGCGATCAAGGAGTTGGAACTTCTTCGTGAGGGGATTGGCGACGCAGAAACATCCATCAACGAAAATCAGGAGAAGGCCGGAAGAGCAACCGAGAATGTGACACAAGCTCTTTAAGGGAGCTTCGTTTTGGAATGGCCTAGGATCGCCGAAAGGGTGGAAGCAGAGTGACTCGGCGCCATATCCTGCGATGTGAAGCAAACTGGTTCCCAACCGAGACCAGTACTCGGATTTGAAATACTGGTCATTGGATATGTGCGTTGCCATAGATTTATTCGTACATCGCATCATCGCCAGAGGTTTCGGATCTAACTTGAAGAGAATCTCGTCGATGAGATTCCAATGTAAGCTATTCATTATCAAGAGAAATGGGTTTTCTTGACCAAAAAAAAAAAAGAGAAATGGGTTTTTGCTTTGTTCTTTTGTTGTGAATCTTTTATTGTTTTGGCTTCAACTGGGTGTGGAGTGTATGTATATATATAAATATATTCCAATAAAAAAAATTCTTGAGAAAAAAAGTCATAAAATATCATTGCTTAAAAAAGCAATTTATTTATTCATAATCTAAAAATCATAAGAATTTATGTTGACTGAGCTATATTAAGTATCGTTGTAGTCAACGTTAATTTTTATTTAACCACCGTTTATTTTGAATAAACAATAATCAAAACGATACTATATAAAAAATATAAAAAAATTTTAAAGTTAACTAAAACTTTTTAATTTTCTTCAATTTCTTCCATTTTTTTTTTTATATAAATAATTTTTCTCTCAAAACATATAGAAAATAGGTAAGCAAATATCATTATTGAATCTAAGAAATTATAAAAATAAATTAAATTTTTCTAAATAAAATTAAAGAATTTTTTGTTTTTACACGGTGATATTTTTATCACCGTCAACACTAAACGATCGTTAAGTAAAAATTAATTGCTAATCAAAATATACCTAACTTAGTTTAGTCAAAGAAAAAGTTTAAATGCTTTTTAGATTACAAAAGAGTATATAATTTATGGCTAATATCTAATAATAGTTCAGTATTTATTGACTGAACTATATGACAAGATAATTAACTGTATCTGAGTACTAAAAAAAGATAATTAATTGTATCTTTACTTTTTCCATTCATTTGCATTATTATTGGTGCCAAATTAATCTCACTATTAGAAAATACTCCATCCGTTTCATAAAGATACATTTTTAAGTTTTTCATACATTTAAAAATAAATTTATAATACCAAACATAATTTTTTGGAATTGTATATTTTCAAAAATATATTAGTTACTTTATAAAATTTCATTTAATGAATATGTGTAAAATAGGTAAATAAACGAAAGTTTTAGAATGAAAACACAAAACTTCTATTTTCGTAAAATAAATTTAAAATTTAAAAAATTTATCTTTATAGAACCGAAGGAGTAATATACTTTTTGACTAAAAACTGTAACTTAACAAAATTTATTGTTTTTAACTTTTTGTTTCAGTTGTGCGTTATATATATATATATATATATATTGATTTATTAAAACTATTATTAAAATACTGAATTATTATGTTTTTGTTTAAAACAAAAATTTCTTAAAAATTCAAAAGTCATACGAATTTATGGTGGTTAAACTAATTTAAGTATCATTTTGGTCAACATCAATTTTACTAACCATCGTTTATTTACCATAAATAGTGATTAAAACGATCCAATGTTCAAAATAAATCCTAATTTTTTTTCAATCCTTAATTTTCTTCGGTTTCTTATATATATTTCTTTTCTCACATGAATACATAGAAGCTTTGAGCTATTTCTTCAACTAAATTCCAAAATCCTTTTTTGGGAATCAGCAACTCCGTCCGTTTCTGAAATTTTTGTATCTCCCTGACAATCACAAATTGTGTGGTTAACAATTTTAAAGCAAATTATTTTTTTTTTTTAAAAAAGTGGAGCGACGGTAGGAGGATTGAACCGGTACTTCCTCTTCTCCTTTGCTTTCTCCTGATCGGTGAGATGGTCCGATAGTTGAACCATATGATCGATTCCTGCATCAATTTTACAAAAGAAAAAAAAATTGTTAAAAAAGTAAAAGTAATAAGTTATCATTAAGAAGATATGTTATCAAATTTATCGGGTTTTGATGGGTTAAAAAAGATGGTTTTGATAAAAATATATTTGATAAAAATCGTGAAAGAGGAATATTTGAGAATTACACTTTCATGATTTTTGTCATTAATATCAGTGAAATATTTGTGCATTCTTCTTTCATGATTCTTAATAGTATTATCTCCACAGGTATTTCACAGGTGTAGAAAGTCAGAATGGAATTAGAACTTCTTCATGAGGGGATTGGCGACGCAGAAACATCCATCAATGAAAATCAAGAGAAGGCCGGAACAGCAACCGAGAATGTGACACAAGCTCTTTAAGGGAGCTTCGTTTTGGAATGACCTAGGTTCGCCGAAAAGGTGGAAGCAGAGTGACTCGGCGCCATATCCGGCGATGTGAAGCAAACTGATTCCCAACCGAGACCAGTACTCGGATTTGAAATACTGGTCATTGGATATGTGCGTTGCCATAGATTTCTTTGTGCATCGCATCATCGCCAGAGGTTTCGGATCTAACTTTAAGAGAATCTCGTCGATGAGATTCCAATGTACGTTGCCATAACATTGGATATGTGCATTGCCATAACTTTATATGGATAAAACAACTATTTTAAATTTACAATTGATAACTCGCGTAATTAAAATTTATATATTTAAATTTAATATTAAGATTCATTTTAACTTATCCAAAATTATATTTTATATTTCGCATACATTTATATATAGGTGATTATTTCTAATTTTTTAGGGTTATGATTTTTTAAAAATGGTAAATTACCTTTTTATTACTTTAATTCTTTTTGGTTTATAATTCTTTTTTAAAGAGATAAATTACCTTTTTATTATTTTAATCCTTTTTGATTTATAATTTACTTTTTTTAAATGTAAATTTTTTGTCTTTCAAGATTTAACTTTATATAATAATATATAAAATTCTTCCTTCCAAAAAAAACTTAGGCCTAGAATATTAAACACGAATAGTCTCTCCGAGTCCGTCCGTTGCTTTGCCAAGAGAGTTAATTAGCTTCTTGCTCGTTACCGCTTTTGGTCTTCGGAATTCGGTAACTATACTTCGTCCTTACTCTTCTCGTTGGTTGCTTTCCAAAATAGTTTCTCGATCTCTCCTTTGATTCTCTCTTTTCTTGCTGTTTCCTAAGGATCGATGCTGGTCAATTAAAATTACATGTGTTCCTTTACATTGAGAGGGACACTATATCCAATGTTGGATTTCGTTTTTTTCACGCAAAAAGAATGCAATTGGAAAGTTTAAACGAATCCTTGTGGATCAAGTTTCCTTACTTTAGGATCTTTTTCTTGAAAGAGTCTAAAAGTTATTTTATAGAAAAAATTGGTAATAGTTAGAGATACTAGAGGGATCTGATCTGAGTTTTAATGAACAGAATGTTTCTTTGTTTGGATATTTAGGACAATATCCAACCATGGTTGTAAAAAGAGCAGCACCATGGAAACCAACTTTGGATGAGTTTGACATATACCTCGCTTCTTTGAAAGAAACACCTGAAAAACATAAAGAGATTACCAACGTCTTCAAGGATTTTCTAGCTGGTAGGTATGAAGTGTTTTTCCAACTCCTAAACTACACGACAAACCAACATACATGTGAATTTTGATTCTAATCGACGTTTTACTTGTTGTTTCCTCTTTGTAGAGTCGATGTACCTAATATCTTTCCAAGGGTGCAGGAAATCTTGAAAGATAACCCGAAGCTACTTCTTGGTTTCAGTGTCTTCTTTAAGTATATCAGACACGTCATCCCTCCCTATGCTAACAGAGGGTCCGACCCGTTTCAAACCATTCAAACCATGGTTGGTAAAAGAGTTTCACCATCGTCATTGCTAACTCTGTATGATGCGTTTGTATACATGGATTCCGTGGAAGAAGCATTTCATGATCAACCTGCAAAATATGATGAGTTTCTTAAGATATTGTTTTCACCTCATAGGTAACGAATCCTTTTCTCCGGTCTTTTTGTATATACTTTTTCGTTTGCTCTTAATTTCAGCTTCTAATTTACACGATAAACGCAAACACGTCCGTGAATTGATTCTTTGTAGAGTCGATGGAGCTAGTGCCATTGTGAAAAGGTTGGAGGAACTCATGAAAGGTCACCGGAATCTGTTTATAGCTGTCGAGCTCTTCTTTTCAGCTGAGCCTAAGATAACCATAACTCCTCCCAAGTCTGTTGCGACTCGTAAAAGAAGAAAACGTTCCAGATATTAAGGTATATATGTATATAGAAATGCTCAAATATTGAAACTAATCCAAAGTAAGTAACATATGCTAACTTGTGACTTACATAACGAATTCTTCCATATGCAGACAAGGCCTCAGTTCAGAATTAGAGTCATTTTTCAAATACATACAAGGTCGCAAAGCCGCTGTGGTACTGATGGAGCACAGGTCTATTAGAAATAGTATTTCCGTTGGTGTTTTATTTTTTTTAGGATTAGAAAGCGTCACAATTCCTAATTGGAAGATGGTGTTTGTGGCTTGTATCAAATAGGACCTTAGTTGCTTTGTTTTGAATCATCTTTTGCTTTGAGACATCAATTACATTATTAAATTATGTTCTTAATGTATCAAGATACAAATTACTGTATATAATAAATCTATGGCGCTTAGAGATCAGCAAACAATTTTCAAGTATTATATATCTTTTCGATATTAGCCAACATAAAATAAAATCTCTGTATAAGGAAACAGGAGGATAGATGGTAGAGACTGAAAAAGCCGCTTTTGTTCTGACTTCTGAACATGATAAAAATGGATTCAAACACACTGATTTTTCATTGATCCATATTTACATTGGTTTATTTTTAATTTTAAGCTTTCAGGACTTGAGATAATTTTTGAGAGAAAAAAGACAGGTGTCAAAAGTTTTGAACAAGAAAACAATTGAAACAACAACAATAAACAAACCCAACTAGTTTATTCATAAATAAGATAGATAAGAGTATATGACTGATTTTTTTTATCAGATTCGTAACTTTTGGATACAATCCTCTGCTTCCTTTGGTCTACGTTCAGCCTCAACTTTCTTCCATCTCTTCAGATGGACCTTGTAATGCATCATCTTTAAAAGCTCAGGCTAACCTCTCACGAAATATTCGTGTCCGAATTCCATATGATGCTCACATTTCTTGATCCATTTAAATCCATATTGCTTGAGGCACCACATAAACTGTTTGAAATCGCGACCTTCAAGTCTTAAGGATATGGATCCCCGATGCAGCTCTTTTGAAAACTCTTCCGGACGCCAACGATTAAACTCTTGTTGCATTTGCTCCACGAGATAAGGAATCACATGAAGGATCATCCACCATCTGATACACATTCTTGTAGAATGGAGCTGGACCTGGCATGTTCTAATACACTTTCTTGTAGAATGGACCTTGATCTGGACCTGGTATGTTAGACATCATCCCCGCCCCCAAACCCTAAAAATCAGGCCCTCGATATCTATTATTTTTGACAAACCAAGAAAAAAAGAACGATTCTGCCAGAATATTCAATTTAGACCCTCTATATGCGTTTATATAGAAACGTGAATATTCAATTCCAATAATCGCACAGGAAAAAGGAGAGTGGCAAAATAATCGCATTAACAAAAGCCAAGTTTGATTCAGAACAAGGAAAAAATTGGATGACCGTTTTTTTTCCTTTTAGCATGCCATATGTGTTTTGTGAGACTAAAAAATGGCTACGTTGAATATAATCAAAACGACTTTTTGTGAATGTATTATCTTCTTTTCACTCTGTCTTACGGCTAGTTCAAACTACTAGCTGCTAAAAAGCTTTGCACAACGTTGGCTATCGTTGTGTAATGTTGATGTTTTGGTCTTTTTGGGAGATTTAGAGCAAACTGTCTAATAACTATTAGCTATGTCCAACTCTAATTTTGTCAATATACTCTTCTGGTAGATAAAGGACAAGCATACACACATGCATATTCACATTACAAAAGTAAAAAATATATGGTGATTGCATAAACAAAGACTAGAGGAAACAAACAACCCACGCGACCTAATTAACCAAAACTAGTCACATATATGTTATTGGCATGATACAAATTTGTCTACTGCACTCTTCTTCTTTTGTTGATTCTCTCCACATTCGTGAACTTGTAAGAAGAAGAAGAAGAAGAAGAAGAAGAAGAAGAAGAAGAAGAAGAAGAAGAAGAAGAAGGCACTTCCATCTTCAGTGTCTTTTCATCTTCAGTCAACAATCTTTTCCCAAGTGGCGTTTCCTTTTTATTCACCAGCTTCTGAGCATATGGTGAGACTTTATTAATCACTCCCATGATCATCATGCTTAGACCGGAGGTACGTTTTTCATCATGAGCCACTTTCATGACCTCCACCTTCTCATCTACTTCCATCGCAGAGGATAAAGACGGTGTAAACTCGTAACAGTGTCGACTACTATCGCAAGGCTTTGGTGGATTCGAAACCTTGGCATTGGATTTGAAATGTGGATAGTTGGATATGTGCGAGTTGATAGATTTATCTGTGCATTGCAGTATCGCCAGAGATTTGGGATCCAACTTGAAGAGAATCTCCTCGAGGAGATGAAAAGGTAAGCGATCCATGATCCAAGTATAGGGTGAAAAAACAGAGGAAGAAGTTACGATTGTTTTTGCTTATCAAGTTCTCTAATGTGATTCTTTCTCTGTAATTTTGATGATGTTTATGGTGGTGCATATGTATTTATAGAGACGTAATTAATCAATCCAATAAGGAAAGTGACTTTGGGGCAGTGTGATCGCATTACTAAAAAGGAGAAGTTTGATCGTTTGTTTAAGAAAAGGAAATATATGAATTATTGTTTTCCGAAAAAGGAATCCAAAAACGACCACGTTTTGCTTGTGAACGTATTCCACTAACAGTTGAGGGTAAAAAGGTCATTTAAAGTAGGATATGGATATACAGTATGGGGCTCTCGAGTTTGGTTTTGTGACAGCTCTCTCTGTCTTTCTCTCTTTCTGCTTCTTCATCAATGGCTGCGATTAGTAGCTTACACAGATGGGCCTCTGTTCATCACTCTCGTCTTCCTCGAATCTCTTCGACTTGTGAGCCAGAACAGTCTCGACCCACTAATCATCAAACCGTCTCTTTTCCGGCTCCCATTTCCAGAAGAGACGCGAACCTTATTCTTCTCGGTTCGCTTCCGTTGACGAGCTTCTTCGTTCTACCGCCGAGTTCTTCGGAGGCGAGAGAGAGACGGGGCAGAAAAGCTATCCCTCTGGAGGAGTATTCCACTAGCCGTTAAGTCCTTCGCTCTCTTCTTAGCTATCGGTTCGTATTTCCGCACAGTTTTCACAATTTAGGGAATGGGAAACAGAGTCGATATCAATTCTCTCAATGTTCTTTCTTTTTTCCTTTTTATGCTATAATGACTCTTTTGGTGAATTGGGTCTCGAGAGTTCTGAATTAGTAAAAAACAAAAAGGATTTTGCTTTACTTGTGAGAGCAGCTTCTGGAGATTGTAATCATACACTGAAGTTTGTCAAAACTATACTGTTGCTCTATTTCTTGCAGCTGAAGGATTGAAATTCTATGACATTGAAGAAGGCAAAGGTCCAGTAGCTACAAAAGGATCAACTGCTCAGGTCTCTCTCAATGATCAAACCCCTCTTGAATTACTCTATATTCGAAATCAAAGTTCTCGCCTTTACATTGTAATGTGCCTATCTGTTCCCCATATTTAGGTGCATTTCGATTGCCGTTACAGAAGCATCACTGCAATTTCCACCAGAGAGTCCAAGCTTTTGGCTGGAAATCGTAGTATTGCTCAGGTTACTACCTTTAACCATCTTATCACATTTGTTCAAACTTAATACGATTCTGCATAGTATTCTTCTCCTTGATGGTGGCTTACTTTATTCTGGAACAGCCTTACGAGTTCAAGGTCGGATCTACGCCGGGAAAGGAAAGGAAACGTGAGTTTGTAGATAGTCCAAACGGTTTGTTCTCCGCTCAGGCTGCACCAAAGCCTCCTCCAGCAATGTATTACATAATCGAAGGAATGAAAGTTGGAGGGAAGGTTAGAAACAGCACAACCGCTTTTGCTTTCTATACTTATGACAACACTTTGTTTACCTTGCAAATGTCTAAATAGTTTAGTGTTTGACCTGCAGAGAACTGTGATTGTTCCTCCTGAAGCTGGTTATGGTCAGAAAGGAATGAATGAGATACCGGTGAGAACCTACAAGTTGTATATGAGGAAAGCTCCGTGTTTTTGTTTTTGCAAGAAACTATTTAAAAAATGTTTCGGGTTTAAGAGGAAGAGAAAAACATGTTTGTCTGTTGTTGTTGCAGCCTGGAGCTACATTTGAGTTAAACATAGAGCTGCTTAAGGTGACGCCTCCAGAGGAGAAGTGAACATGATTCTTCCCAAACACTGATGAAGAGAAGTTCGAAGCTTCAAAAGCATTTTCCCATCATTTGTCTAAAGATAATTAGAGAGAAGAAAGTAGAGAAACAAAATGTAAATGTTCAAGTATATTCGGTGCCTCGACGCCGGTATACTAAATTACCGGTATTATTATTTGTTGGTATAAGATTTGTTAAAAGTAGTTGGGTCTTACATGACGCCTTCTAATTGGTTGAAATATCTTGAGAGACTCCTACTTGTTGCTCATACTACTACTGTATGTATATACGCTATTATTAATAGAACTGGAAAAGCCGAACCGAATGTTGTAAACCGTGGTTTCTTTAGTTGTTAGAGCTTGACAGGAACTTTGTAAACCGAACCGAACATGATAATAAACCGATAAGCCCGTATGGACTAGGTAGGAGTTTGGTTGCTGTAGCTCTCTCTCCTAGCTAGTGCTTTTGGGAACTGGTTTCTCCTGAAACAGAAAGGGAAGATGGAGACTTCTCTGCGGTATTCAACAAATTCCAAGTCTCTGAAAATCCATGCCAAGGAGAAGCTTCCCGTGAACTCCAAAACTCGTTTGCAGGTACCTCCAGCTTCTTCTTCTTCTTTTTGTCTCCTTCGAATTAGTGCTGTTATGGTGTGTGTGTTTCAGCTCTATTCTTCTCAAAAACTGTATTGCTTCGCTTTGTGATTTCTTGATTAATTGGGTCAGAAAGCCTCTTGCTTTATATTTTGAGGGTTCGATTCTAATCAGATAAGCTTCCTTACATATGGAGATGAGACGCGGGCAGGCAACTTAATAGATAGGCTTTTACTAGATGTGTTTTTTTAATGTCGTTAGCTGTTAATGCTGAAAGTGGAATAGATGATCTCTCTGTTTTAGGAGGATTTGTTCTTCTTAGCCTATAATTAGGCTTTTGCAAAATTTGCCTCGTCTTTAGTTAAGTTTTTTTATTACTGACCATTTTCATGGTTGATGTCAACAAGAAAGTTTAAACCTTTTTGGCAAACATCGATTCGTTGATTGCCTATATGAGTGATGTTGTTGAGTTGCGTGGTTCGGCTAATAAGACTGTTTTATGTTCTTACTTTCTTTGTTGGTTTTCTTTTTTTGGTAGCTTCATGGAGAGCTAGATACACGAGCTGGAGCGCCAAGTTACTTCTGTGCGATGATAAGACACTTTTTCCATGAGGTTTTTCCATCTCGAATTTGTGTTTCTTCGCATCATCATCTCTTTGAACCTTTTACATCCATTTTTTAATGCCATGAATTGCATCTAGTCAACAAACGTTGGAGTAGGCTTGCATTGCGATAAAAGCAAAAAGATTCGGTGTCTTGTACGTACGAAAAAGAAGTTTCCTGTGAGAACTGATGAGCTTGTAACCTTTAATATTAAAGGAAGATGTGATTTTGACCAGGAGTTTGTTCAGGTTCACCTTCTCATGTATTTTCATACTTCAGAAACTTTCTTCATCAGTTATGTTTCTTCGTGGTCTTTGAAACTAGAATGAGTTTTGTGCGACAGAGTAACCCGAAAGGAGCTGCGGAATTTGATTGGAACATATGGAAGTTTGAGAAAGATCAGGATATACGCCTCAGAGTTGGCTACGAAATGTTTGAGAAGGTACTCAAATGTGAATTATGCAGATACTACAAAAATCTACTCACTCCTCAGCTCACTGTTTGAAAGTTATAACTTCAAGGCTTTTGCCTCATGATGAATTGCTCTCTTTGGAATATTGAAAACAATTGTGTTGCCTCTCTCTCTTTCTTGCAGGTCCCTTATATGCAGATTAGAGAAAACAATTGGACTCTCAACACGAACTTGAAAGGAAAATGGAATGTGAGGTTTGATCTATAAGGACAAAACATGAACAGAAACACATTAAGGGAAGAATACATTTTATATCTGATCATTTTGAGAAATGTATTAGTTACTGATATAAAAACTCCCTTTGATTTAACCAATTAATAGCAAATCTAAAGACCTTTGATTGTTATCTACGACCTTTTACTCTTGCAAGTTGCAACCATCTCGAATCTTAGTTATTGTCTCCTGCACTAATGTATTTTCATGTCTGGAGATGGAATCCGTATCTACTAGGTTTGACTGTATGTGTGGTCTTAAAACCCACTTGTTTCCTTACGGATGTCCTTTACTTTGAGATAAAGGTGTAGTTAACCGGATAATACATACCAACGTAGACCAAACCAAGCCAATTCGTAAGCCATGCTAAACCAATCAATTCTCCCTCGTCCGTACCAACTACCATGCAATTTGGATACCAAAGATTGTAAGGACGATGTTCTGCGTCACAAACCAAACATCAGAAAAATTCGGTTATCTCAGACCAGTATAGTTCCGTAATTACGTCACGGTTTTGGTTGACTTCGAGTTCGGGATGCGGCTATTATGGGCCTTGAACATCACTATCAGTATCAAATCGAAATAGAGTCCCACACACAAAGGTGAAGAAGATCTTGATCTTTAAAGATTTGCTTCTGATGGTCATAAATGAAAGATCATGCATAAACAACCACAATGACCACGAATCGAAAACCATAGATTTCAATGTCAACAGTAGATGAATAAACATTGACAAAAATCACACTTTTTACAATTCCAACATAGTCGGGTCTATTATCCTGTTGATACTTGATAGACTTGTAGTTATTGAATGTTTGTTAAATTTTATCAACCGAAATAATGTTGACTTTTATGGTGAAATACTCGAGGCTATTTTGAAAAGTAAGATCAAAATGTATTAGATTGGTCTTTAGACGACGTGGGAACTTGCCATAGTCATTGTCATAAACCAAAGATGTGGCATAGAGCAATCTCGTGCCCACAACTGATTGAATTTGGTCAATTACAATGCATTTTCCTCGTGGCTGCATTATTTTCAACCTCGTAATTGATTAATTAGTGGAGGAACGAAGTTTCCTCCTCGCTTTGACTATATATATACGAGTAATGGGAGATGATTATAGACTTACCCATAATCATTTAATATACGGTCTGAAAAAAAGGTTTGTATAGTGACATGTTTAGATGTGATCTTCCTATTAATTATACCAAAATTATAAAATTAACGAGAAAAATACAGCATGTGTGGAGAAAGAAGAAGTGGGCGGTGAGAAAACAGGAAGTGGAGAGTGCACTGAGAATAGAAAGAGTCAACCAGATAATTAATAACAGTTTTAATTTTTTCTCGGTTTACTATATTTAGTAACTCCTAATTTCACACGTTTCCTCCTCACATACCTCTCTTAGCATGCATCATGTAATGTGTTAGTATCTTTCTTCTTTTTTAAAAGAAAAAAAAATCTTTTTTGGGAAGGTTAATATAGTCTGTTAATTAATTTGTGAAGACCATAACATTAGAGTTAATCATTAGCAATACTCTGGTTATCAGATAATTATTAGTAAGCTCCAAAGTCCAAATCTCAAGTATATATTGCATCTATAGTTACAAAAAAAATATATATAATGCACTTTAAGGTGTTTTCATTGTTTCTCTTCTACAAGAAGATTTTAATAAAAAAGGTGATATTGTTATAAGCAGCAACAAGTATTTACATGCATAAGATCTTTCAACGAAATTTGGACATGTGTCTCTCCACTTTCTTCACCAAATCGTTGAGTGTTACACCTCTATTTTCGCGGATAAACACTCGTAACAAGTACTTCGTGGAGTATGTACGTAGTATTTACAGTTTAAACTGAGATTGTATACGAATTATGCACTTGTAAAAAAGCAATTAACAAATTTAATTCGGATGGATTTATCAGCAGTTAATGGATAACCATTCATGAACAAGCCTCATGTTAATTATACCAACCGGCACGGTAGAAATATGAAAATGATCACCATTTTCTAACGTACATACCTTCTTTTCACTACTTCTTATCACTTCTAAGTGTATTCTCATCTCTTCTCATGTTGCCGGCCAAAAGAAAAGAGGTCATATTTTAATGAGAAATCTATATCGTTTTGTGTCACTTGCAGATTGCGCAATCTTAATTTTCTTTAGGTTGGTTGACATGTGTCTAGTTAGTATGTAGGTGGCATCATTCTGATGGCGGAATGTGTTTGACGCCCTACAAAGTAATGTTTCCTCGAAAAATAGTTCTCCAAACTTTATTTCTCCTTTGGGTAATCGGCTATCAAAGGTAAGATAGTAGATACGTTAAGAAATCTCTTAGAATACTTAGATTAAAATAAAGTAATTTAACTAGTTGTCGTTATTAAAGAGCTTGAGATATTTTTCGTAACAAAATATCTACATTTTTGTGGTTTGCGAACATTAATCATCTAGCATTAACGATTAAGAATCATACTATTTATCCACGTTCAAGGACAGTCGTCATTAAGTTCTCTACTACCAAAATCATAAATTGGGCAGATACTTAAACTATCGAATAATTAGTTTAACCTAACTAAAGTCTATATTAAGAAAATGATTAAATTAGAGACCAATAGACATTAAAAAGTCTCTTGAGTGCCAATTGTAGGATCTTACTATGGACGGTTCGAGTTAATTCGGCATCTAATAACATATTGCAATGCCCTTTCTTTACCAAGGGCATCTTTGATCTTCACAAAGACTCAACCTTTTTTTTGGACAACAGACTCTATTATTGAACTTCTTTTTTTCTTTTCATAGCCGTTGCATTTTATAACCATCCATGGATTTTTATTTATTTTACTTTTCGGTCAAGAGAACAATCACCTTTGCAGTTTGAATGGACCATGTGCAAGAAAAAAAATTATACAGAATACAGTATATCCAAATTCGGTCGTAATAATTTTTTTTAGGTGAGGTGGCTTCTCGTCTATTATAACGATATAAACTTATAACTCTTTTAATCTTAGTCTGATTTACGAACGTAACGAAAAAGATACATTTTAGTTAAATCAAACGCAGATGATTAACAATTACTTTGTCAAGTTTCTATGTGACTATGGGAGTGTGGTTACGAGTCAAAGGCAGGCAATTATTGAGAAATTGACCAAAGAATCTTCGGTTGTTGTTCCAATGGTCCAAGAACAGAAAATCACGCGCCCACATTAAACATGGTCAGGCATACAATATCACCTGCATGGCTGCATACAAAATTCGTATTACATTCACCAAACAACACACAAAATCCGTATAACAAGTCAGTAATACTTATGTCAAAATATTTCTTTCCATTCTACGGAAAATATTATGGTAAAATTGTTTTCCTGTTTCTAAAGATTGTTATTTTTACATATTTAAAATGAATATTCACGAAGATTACCAAATTCACTATTCACTGAAATTAATAAATTTTTAGTTTAATTAACTAATTTGGTAAATATTATTTAAATGTTGAAAATAGATGACTAATTCGTATTAGTACGAATAAGTAGATTATGAAAATGACATTAATGCTAAAAATAAAGAAATGCTAATTATTTTCATTAGTCTTGGACAGAAAGCAACAAGTGTAATATCAACTATCAAAGAATAATATATTACTCCATTATTTTAAAAATAAAAATAAAAAGAAAACAACCGTGTTGTTATTGAAATGACAAAAGTAACCTTAGCCGACAGCGATATATTTTAAGGCAATACCAGTTGAACTCTCGCGCTCTATAAAAGGTCTGCTCCTCTATGCTTCTCTAAAAACCTCTCAGACTCAAATCATTCTTTTTTTGAAAAACTCTCAAAAAAACAAACAAAACAAAAATGGCGCGCCTTCTCTTCCGTCTTCTCGTAGAAGCCAACACTCCGTCTCCCGTGGCGGATACTACCTCCACCGCCGCTTTGAATTCCGATCTCGTCGTCATCCTCGCTGCTCTCCTCTGCGCCTTGATTTGCGTCCTCGGTCTAATAGCGGTTTCTCGATGCGTCTGGCTACGTCGTCTCGCCGCCGGTAACAGAACCCCCTCAGGATCTCAAGGCGGTTCCGGTCAATCTCCTCCACAGCAAGTAGCAGCGGCGAACAAAGGACTGAAGAAGAAAGTTCTCCAGTCTCTCCCGAAGCTGACTTACTCGCCGGAATCACCTTCGTCGGAGAAATTCGTCGAGTGCGCCATCTGTCTGGCGGAATTCTCCGACGGCGACGAGCTCCGGGTTTTACCGCAGTGTGGACACGGGTTCCACTTGTCTTGCATTGACACGTGGCTCGGGTCTCACTCTTCTTGCCCTTCTTGCCGTCAGATCTTGGTGGTGGCCAGGTGTCATAAGTGTGGCGGTTTGCCCGGTAGCCCTAGCTCTAGCTCCGGACCTGAACCTGAACCCGAACCCGAAATCGTGATCCGAATCAAACAAGGCGAAGATGAACCTAGTTCCTTCTTGCCCTGATCTGTTTCTTTAGTTGTTTGTTTCTTCTTGTGTTAGATATCTTTATAATTTAATGCAGGTCAGTTTTAGTGGATAAAGTTTATTCTCTTAGTGTACATGTTTATTGTAATTTGTAAATGTTGTATCCAATGGAAATTTAACGATTTGCGTTTAGCCTTTTACTTGCTTTGAGTTTACGGTTTACCAAATGGAAATTTCAACGATTTGTGGACGACCTACATGAAAAGTCGAAGTTCACCTCAACGAATCGCCAATCAGAATTGTCTAGTTTGCATATTTAACTGATAATCAATACTTTTACGATACAGAAACATTTTTTTCCAATTGTTACGAAAAAGAAAGACGCGGCTAGAGAAATAAAATTTATGTTTTCAGTTTTGTTTTTCCATGAAAATTGATTTGTTCTAGCTTTTTATGCATTATATATTAGTTAAAATGTATAAAATATGAAGTCTAAAAATATGAATAGGGCGCATTTGAATAAATTGACTTGCTATTGGGTTACTATAATTATGGGGATTGTTTTAGTATGGAATACATGCATGACTTATTGTCTTCATATATATAATTAAAAACTTAGTTTTATATGGTTCTAACATGTTTGAATATCCTATAAGTTACTTTTTCATAAAATAATCAAAATCTATATTTGAATGAATTAGAAACATTAGATAATTAGACTTCTTGGATCATCTAATATGCATTTTCATGTCATTGCTTCATTAAATCATGGAAATGGGTGAGTTCTAGACTTCTAGTAATCGATCTAATGTATTTGATTGTGAATCGTAGTGTGAATCACTCTTTAACTGATATGTTCGAGTTGGTTCACCGAGTGGTAAGCACGTTGATGGTGACAATCATTCTTTGACATATAAAAAAACAGATATTTCTGCAAAAGAAGAAAATGACTAAAATTTCAGTTTTGCGCATTTGATTTTTATATTCAATAGTCAGAGAATAAAATTTATTTAGTGACACATCCATCGAGCTTATTCTAAAGAAACTCAATTTAGTTAGTTAATAGCTTATTTTTATCCAACAAATAGTCGCAAGCTTTAACCACTATGTCGTAAACTTGGTTTAAAATAGCACATTCATTAAAACTCATAAATATAAACGAAACTGGAGTGTATAGTAGATTTTCAATTTGTAATGCCTGGATGCAATATTAAATCATTTGAATACGCGAAACAAACAAAAATCCATTTGAATGCAACTTCTATTTAAAAATTGAGCACCAAAAGACTATTTAATCAGTTGATTAATTGATTTTTATAGTTTCTTGCTAACTATGGGAATATTCCCTAATAAATGGGAAAGGAAAGCTGGCCAGTGTGCGTGGTACAAATGGTATGTAATGTACTGGCTGAGTTTTACCTTTCCATGTTATTATATATTTATATTTATAAAGCAACAATCAAATAACTATCGTATTTCTTCAAAAAAAAAATTTTGGTCTTCAACTTCTTTTAGCTTTTAGGGGTTAAAGAATTTCGGGAAGCTTTTTTTTTTGTCACCGAATTTCAGGAAGCCTATGATCCACTAGATCAGATGAATTTTATAAATTTTGTGATACTGTAGTGAATTTTGAAAATGGAACGTTAAAAATGCAAATCCAAACCATCCCTCATACTTGACCTCTCCTTATTTTCTACAACTAATAATCATATTTTAGAGTTAGTCAAAATGACTATTGAAATATCAAACAATATTGATTATATTCAACTATAAGGATAGTATAATTAAAAGAGTCAAGATGACTGCAAGAAATTATTTCTGTGCTGTTTTCTAGCTTTTTGAGTTTGGACCTAACAAATAGATTGCGATATCCCACATATATATTTAGAGTTGAAATTAATGTTTAAAGAAAGTAATCGTAGATTTATAAATTGATGATTTAGTTTAATTTTTGTTTGTCAACAGTGATTTAGCTATTTAAATTGAATATTATTCGTTTCTTCGGGGAGCCATTGAATTAAATACGGCGGGATGGTCCACCACATAATCCCATCACAAGCATTTCCACTACGGAAAGTGCGTCCTTCTGCTTAGTGCTGCTATAACCATATTATATACATATTTGTATTTTAATTTAATCCCTTTTTAATTCAACGAAAAATTACAACCATTAACCAGAAGTTCAACAAAAAATTACGACCATTAACCTAAAGTTCAATTTATAGTGGACTGTGAGAAACTATATTTTATTGAATATATTTATGCATGCGACATTTACTAGAAATTCATACTTTATCACATAACAGATAAAGAATCCAAATAAAAGAAACAAATTGTTAATAGGGCCATTTTTAGTAGGGGATTATAAATTACACCCTTATCATTAATTATCATATTTTATAACATTATAAAGTATAACTAATGTGTTAGAAATGACATGAAAGTGTACTCTCATCATTTTGAAGCTTTCAGCTGTAGCAATGCGACAAAGAGTCGCAACAAAAATAAAATGATCTCATGACCAACAAAGAGAAGTAGAAACTTTAAAGCGAAGAGGAGATGCTTTGTGTTTTGTTGAAGGTTATAAATTCGCAGACTAAAATGATGAGAGAGGAAAAGTTTACCAATGAGGCTGGAGATTCCCACATTTATGTTCTGCACTATTTTGTGCATTATATCTATATATAATTATATTTTTGTCAAAAGTGCAGTGCTGAATATTGTTTCTGTTTACTACGTGAATGATTAATAAAGCTTTTTAAAATGGGTGTTGCGAATTAAATCTGTGCTAAATAAAACAGTATTTCATTTCCATGCCTAGCTGCTATTCGTACACAATTGCTTGCTTATGAATTTAGGCGTTAAAATGTGCTACATAAAATTAAATGTTGCGAAGGGTATAAACTGAATCTCAAAGTGATATATATTCACAGTTGTTATTAATAAATTGTTAATTGTTTCAAACAACATCTTAGGGTTTATCTGTTAAAATTAGTATGTTTCCATTTTGGAAAATAAACATTTTTTTTTTTATCAGAACATTGAATTTGTTTAAATAAATGTTCTTTGGCATGTAAACGTAACTGTACAAAAATATTTGTTCATGTTTACATTTATAATTTATGAAAACATTGTATTAAACGCTAAAAACTGTGTGCGTGCGTATGTGTGTTGTATGTGGATGTGTACATGTGTATGTATGTGAGTGTGTGTATATAAGCGTAAACATTAACAGACATATAAAATGAATATAACTCGAAAATAGCAAAGACAGAGAATCCATCAAACTCTGTAGTTTGTACTGAGTGTCGACCTTTTTTGCACAACTAGAAAGTTCCATTTCTAGTGGGTGGTTCGATGATTTCGCCATAGATATATATACATTTTAATTGATCCCTTATAAATACTTACAAAAGTGATGTTAAAAAAAACACGATTATAAAAGTGTTTACGAATATAGATAGTGGTGCGAAGTAAAAGCATCAGTGAGAATTTGATATGTCACAGAGCATTTTGACTGAGGAATAAATATTTGGGTCTTTATTCGATTCTCTTAACGGCCCAACCTCGCAACCAAGTGGCCACTTCACTTGTTTAATTGGATTCTCCAAACGACATTGGACATACATGCCGTTTCTGCTTATTGATACTATTCTTCGTGCCGTTTCCGTAGTGAAAGATAAATTCCAAAAAAATATGGGGATTTTCGAACTATTTCGGGATTTTGAACCCGACGTGAATCGAACACGCAACCTTCTGATCTGGAGTCAGACGCGCTACCATTGCGCCACGGATCCCCATATCCACTTATTACATCTATAAATATATAAACGATAAAGCAAAGGTCGAATAAATTGTCAAAGACCACCGCATCATGGTGTGAGTGTTGTTGGTCTCTTCCCCTCAGCATGAAATGGCATCCATTGCTTCTCTCCAATTCCATTCTCTCTGCAATCTCCAGGTAAACTCGATCCATCTCTTCTCCATTCACACTCGCCGATATTGCTTTCTCTTCTATCTTCTTCTAACTTCTCCTTCCGGTGATTGAAATCTTAAATCTCACGTTTTTTACTGTGTTGTTGTCTTTTGATACCCTCTAGTCGTCGATTGGAAGAGCCAAGCTCGCTAGGATTCCTTCAAGCTTGGTTGTGTTCAGACGGAGACACAAAAACCTGAACTGGGTTCAGCTCGAAACCAACCGAAAGTTCGTCTGCAAATCGATTGGTGATGGTTCCTCGACTCCAGATGAAGAGGTTCAGAATACTGAGAATGACGATGAAGTTGATGTTGCCACGACTCAGAGTGACGTTGCTCCTGATTCCGAGAATTCGGTTTCGAGATTCAAGACTATGATTACCAACATTGCACACGATTCGCAGAATTCAGCTTTGAGGTTTCGGAGTATGGTTACCACTCTTCCTCCTGTCGTCTTCGTGGTATGATTCTCTCTTATCGCCTGTGACATTCAATTCGTTGATGCTGCCTAAAGTTTGAATCTTTTTCGGAATAGTTGATAAGTCACTACTATAGGAGATGCTCTAAGTTTTGTTGTCCGGAATCAGACAATGTACAGTGACTGGTTAAATCAATATTATTACTTTTATAGTTTCCTTAAGGGGAGAGGCAGGTTTTTGATATACTTTGTGGTGGTTCTTCTGTTGATTGATTACTACTGCACATTGGATTTGGATTTTCGTTTGGGTAGTTTTTAAATCTTCTCTCTTTAGATGAAAAAGTGCTCAGGGAAGAGCATTTGGATCGGGATCAGCATCGTAGCTACTGTTTTGGTCGCTTCTATACGGGCTTATGCAATAAGAAAGTCGAGAGATAGCCGTCCTGCTGGCTCTGTTGCTGATCTTGTGAGACGTGGCCAGCTCAGATCTGGTGATAGAAGAGGCATGTATGAATCTCACACACTCTTTTCTCTTGTTTGTAACTCTCAGTCTAAAAAAAACAAATTTTTTTGAAGTAGTTGCTTTTGGTCTAACTTCTCATGGTGTTTTTCGTTTTCTTTATCAGTTCAAAGGCTCTTAACTACGAAGACCCATTCAACAACCCTTTTGTTAAAGTTGGGAAAGGAAGCTCGACGGTAGAGATGTGCGGGAAAGTTTATCGGTTAGCTCTAGTCACACTTACAGAGAAAGAACAAACTATTCATCAGAAAAGAAGGTCAAGAGCTTACCAATGGAAGAGACCAACGGTTTTCCTTAAAGAAGGAGATTCAATACCGCCTGATGTTGATCCTGATACAGTTAGATGGATCCCGGCCAATCATCCGTTTGCAACTACGGTTAGCGATATCGATCAGGACCTTGCTCAGAACAATGTGTACCAAAAGCAAGGTGTTCCTTTCCGGATTCGAGCTGAGCATGAAGCTATGCAGAAGAAGCTTGAAGCGTTACAAAATGTAAGCTTTCTTTTACCCTCTCGGAGAGCTAATTGTTGTATTTCGCAGGTAATTAAACAAGTTCCAAGAAATAATGATTGTTGGGTTGTTTCTTACAGGAGGAGAAATTGAATAATCTAGGAATTGACAGTCAAAATGCCAGAGATTTTCAGAGGCCATACAAGTTCTCAGGAAAGCTCGAAGACGAGAATATCCAGAAGAATTCTCAGGAGAATCATACTGGCGATTCATCCTCTGAGGAGCACAAGTCCTGAGACGCACTAAGATATTGTAAATATAGCCTTGAGAATCACACTTGCGTTCCAAGAAATTGGAGATACTTTTTTTGTAGAAACCTTTAAAAACCCTATATCTATGTTTGTTTTTTTTACTTGCCTTTCCATCGAGAGAGAAAGAGTTCGAGTCTCAAATCTTCGAGATTATCGGTATTTGTTAGACGCATTCCACCAAATTCAACGTGCCAATCTTTTTTTTTGGAAAGTGTCAAAGAAAGAGAGAAAATTGAGTAATTATTAGATTAATCTGGATAAGGCAACAAAGGAGAAAAAAAAAGAGAGACAAAAACGAAATGAAGGTATCCGAGAACCAAAAAAGGAGGTGAAGAAAATCTTAAGTACACAGAGCAAATGAAGAAGAATCAACGATACAAATTATATATCCTTGGCTGGGGCAGAAGCTTGAGCTTGAGCTCCAAAGGCAAAGTAATCTGTGATAACCTCCAAAGGCATACCTTTAGTCTCCGGGACTTTCAAGTAAACGAAGATCCACGAGATCACGCAAACCGCAGCGTAAATGCTGAAAACACCAACGAGCCCGATCGAGCTGAGGAGAACGGGAAGCGAGTAAGTGACAATAATGTCTCCGACCCAGAAAACCATAGCGCAAATGGCGATGCAAAGACCACGGACTCTTGTTGGGAAGATTTCAGAACAGAGGATGTTTGGAATCGGACCGTAACCCATCACGAAGAAGCAGAAGTAGAGCACAACGCAAGTCGTGGAGAGCGCTGCGTTAACAACTTTGCTAATGTGGACGAGCTCACTGATTACGAGGACGACAAGTGAGAGGATGAGAACCGGGATTGTCCAGAGAAGTAAAGCCCTGCAAAAGAAAAACAAAAGATGGTTTCAGAAACCAGAGGAATCATGAGAAAAGAAGGAGTTAGGACAGAAGCTTATAGCATTTGATTAATACCTTCTTCCGGAGACATCCATGAGTCTCATGGCAACGACAATAGCTGGAAGCATGAGTAAAGTTGTTAATCCACTGATGAGGAAAGACGCGGAGATGGAACTTAGTCCGAAGCTCGAAAGAAGAATGTCTACACCAGCACGTTCAAGAATCTGAGGAGTGTAGTAAAGAACTCCATTGATACCTGAAAACTGCACAGAAAGGCCAACAAAAAGATCAAAAACACAGTATAATCCAAGAAATGACAAAATGAGATACAATCAGAAAGTTTCATTTTACCTGCTGTAGAATCTGAATGCCGACACCAACAACCAACGCACGCTTGACACCGGGTTCAAGAAGAGCAGACCAGAGTGGTCCAGTGGCAGCGGTTTTCTCTTCGGGTACCATGGCAGATCCATGGATCGATTTAGGACCAAGAACGGATCTGCTTACAAGGGCGGAAGCGTGAATGTAGCTGCCTCCATCGGGACCGCCAGGAAGAGAAATGATTGAGCCACGGCGAGATTCTGCACCGTCTTCTTTAAGGTAATATCTTTTGTATTCGCCGTTGTCATATCTGTATCCCATATGCCAACCACCACCAATGCCCATGCTGCTTTCGCCGTTTCCTTGCGTAAGCGTGCTGTGGCGTCTCATGCTGAGCGTGCTTCCGCTAGTTGGATGTGGAATCATGTCCTTGTCCATGCTCGTGGTCTGGCGGGACATTAACGGGCTACGCAGATCGTTATCAGAGTCATCATCAGCTGCACCATCATCAGTCGCGTAGTCATCATGGTCTTTGTTGAATTGGCTCTCAACGTCTTTTTCCCAATGAGCTGGTTTCCCGTGAGGCATATCGGCGTTAGTGCTAAACATGCTTCCGAAATGAGGGAAAATCCCACTCCTCGTGTTTCCACCTGCTTCAGGCATCTTCTCGTGGAGACTGTCGAAAAGACCAACGAGCGGATCTTTGAGGATCATGCTTTGGTTTGCTAAGCTTCCGTGGCGAGAGCGTAGGGCAAGTGAACTCTGTTGTTCCGGGACAGGTCGAGCAATGTAAGATTGATTCTCGTGGGTTCCAATAAGCCTCATTTGCCCGTCCTCATCAACGGTTTCAAGTGCTTCATGATCCTCCAAAGTTACTAAGAGATCCTCTAATGTTTTTTCACCTCCGATATCTAGTCCTTCAACAAGTAAAGCCATCTCATCTGCATAAACATAAAAAGAACCGTTAATAGCAGCAATGAAGTGATTAAACCGAATAAACATAAAGCGGGAAGAAACCTTACCTGTAACGTCTTCTCTGCCACATAACTGTTGAAGAACCCGCTTAGCCTCGTCCATTCTACCTTTACTAACCAGCCAACGAGGAGACTCGGGCAGATAAAACACAGTGAAAAACAAATACACAAGAGAAGGGATCGAGAGGACACCGAGCATCCCTCTCCAGCTAGGAGCATCGCTGAGGGACATGGCGAAAACCATACAGTAAGACAAAAACATTCCACCAGAGCCAAGAAACTGAGGAAGAGTGTTGAGCTGTCCTCTGATCTCTGGAGGAGCGGTTTCAGAGATGTAAACAGGGACAAGCGTAACGGCAAGCCCAGCACCAAACCCATCAAGAAGCCTAGCTAAGCACAGAACATAGACATTTGGAGACCAAAGCATTATCAAACCGCTGAGGAAATACATAACCGATGATAAAATGAGCATGGGACGTCTCCCGAGCCAATCAGAGATCGGTCCTGAGCAAGTCGTGATGACGGTAGCACCGATCAATGACATTGCTACCACAAGACCTTGAACAGAGGTTGCTAGATTCATATCTTTGTTGATATAAACCATTGCTCCTGCAATCAAATTGCAACATTTTTTAAAATAAAAAAAAAATCACAAATGAGAGAGAAACTGATCTGATCCAGACAATAAATTCAAATCTAGAGAAGAGTTGAAAGAGAAACAAACCAGCAATGGTGGCATTGTCCCATCCTTGCAAGAAATTGCCGATAGTGGCGGCGAGAGCAACGAGCGTCGCTCCCTTCATTGTTCAACCAACCCTAAACAGCAAAAACACCAACCAAAATTCAAATCAGTTGGATACAGTGATTCAACATAAAGTTTCAAACTTTTAGTCAACAATTCAAAGAAGGAACAAGAAAACATATTGAATCTTTTCCAATCCAGATCTAAATCACAGTCAATTCACAATTAGACTAAAGGACCCTATTCATAAGATCATTAGTAGAAGTGAAAAATGCAGTAACCTATGAAGGAAAAAGAATAAGCTTTTTTTAGTTTTTCCTGAGTAAAGGAAGCTTATGTAAAGAGATTTAAAACAAAACAAAAACAAAAAAACTCAAAAAAGTTTGCTTCACTTTCTAGGCAAAAAGGTGTCACCTTTTTCTTCTTCTGAAAGTACAATTTCTCCGGCACTTACGAGGAGTTGAGCTCCTTTGTCTTTTTTTTTTTTTTTTTTTGTTTGGTTTTGTTTTTTTTTTTTTTTTNCTGATTTATAAATCAAGAAGGAAAAGAGGCGTTGAAATAGGGATGATTGATTTGGACTCGTTTGATCTTTGCCAAGTTTAGAGATTAAAATTTTTATTTTTGAAACAGGCTCCGGCGATGGAATCTACAATAAGGACAAGTAATGGTTTTTTAAATTATTGCTACAAAAATGGAGTTAAAAAAAAAAAAGCAAATTATTGCTACCATACCAACAAAAGAGTTTTTTGTTAGTATTTCTTTTTAAAAAAGGAGTTCCCAAGAGAGAAAATTCTCACTGCCGCGGGATTAACTGTTTTTTCCTAGGGAAAGTGGAAAGCAAAGACAAAACTGCATTACATAAAGTAGTTCTTCCGGCGGCTCAAAATCTAGGGTAGAGAGCGATTTACGAGGATTGTAATGTTTTGGAAACTTTATATAGAAAATTCATTAGGGGGAAAGTCTCATTAAAAACTCAACTAACGAAAATAAAAAATACTTTATAACATATCTATTTCACTATCAAATTTCCGATGTAGAGATCTAGGGAAGACTGTATCTGACTGAATACAATTTTGTTTTTAAAAGAAATCATTGTCATGACTCATTTGTGAGTAGATATGGAGGAAAATAATTTTAAGTGGGGGTCCGTCCGTTGCGACATGGATTACGAGTAAGGATAGAATTTTGTTCTTCGTCAAGATAATATTATTGTTTATTATTATTTTGTGAAAGTTACATATCCAAATCTATCGTTGAGTGGTCCAGTTGTCTGTCACTGTCCTGTAAAAGTTGGACCTTTTTGTTGTCGTTCCTTTTTTCCTATTTACTAGAACACCAAAATTAATTTCTGTTTTTTCTCAAAAAAAAAAAATGATTAAAACTACAGTATTAGTATTAACTTACATAATTATTAAATTATTAAAAATTTATGAGTAGAAATGAAATCTAACCAATGTTATTTTCCCTGTCTCTAAAACTTAATTCTTGGATATTTTATAAAAATAATTTGTTTAAAATATATTCCTTAATTTCTATGTGTAATTAGTTCTACTTTTCTTATTATGATATTATTTATTTCTCTTTTATATGTGGCGTTTTATTTTTGTTTCATGATTAAATGATGATCATAAAAAATCTCATATAAGAATTCACTGAACAAAAAATAATCTCATATCTTCATGATTGTTATGTTTGTTTCATAAATTGGCTGAACAAAAAAACTCAATTCACCGAGTGAAAAATATTGTGTAACATATAAGAATTCAGGGTTTGCGATTCAATAGCTTTTTTTTTATTCAGATGAATCTGGTTCTATAGATTGTAATATTAATGAGCTTTATCAATGATTGGAGGTATACGATTATAGGTCATTCATATCTTTATTGTTCTCATGGATATGATCTATTTTATCACCGAGTTTTTATTTGTAGCGGGGTGTGAGAGGATTTTGGTTGCGATTGATGAGGTTTGTGAATGATTTGACAAAAATCACATAATTTACTAAGTGATGATATATAGTGTCGTTGTAATGGATGAACAGTGTTAGATAGTGTTGCTGAACTCTGGTAATCAACTGCCAACATTTGTAGTATATTGATTTGTACTAAAATCATAAGTTCAAATCCACATAATGTATATATTGTTAACTAAAAAAATACTCTCATAGGCTTCCACTGTTCAATTCCCATAGAAACAATATTTATAGCACCGTTTATAGATTGATCGTCACTAATCGGAATCTTTTTTTTTCTTCCGTATCACGAGTTGGAATCGTAAGAACCAAGAAGTTAATACAATTACCTATATATATATTTTTAAGTAATTAATACTCTATGATATCCAAATAGCAGAAGAGACCAAAAATAAACAGCAATGAAGGTGAAAACATTTTCTAATAAATTACGACCGGATCAATGTGGAACATGCAAATACAGAGGATCCACGTTATAAATCAACATCTCAATGGTTACGAAAAAAAAGGGTTCAACATCTCAATTGTAGTCCAAGTTAATAACGTGCTCATTGGTCTTTTCCCATAATCTTCCTACCGCTATGGTCTTCTTTGATCATATAATTTTAGTCATTTAAATTTTCAAGTTACAACTAGTCTACTAGATTCCAGATATATCAAATGAAAATTAAGCATAATCCAAATGACATATAAAAGATAAAAATAATCAAGTTTTGGAGAGAAATTATCTTATTAATTTAGGTCAAAGATTGATTTTCTTCAAATTATTTAAACATTTTTATTTAACTAGATAAATATAAAATCATGTTTTCGACCTCAGTACAAAATTCAAAATCAGACTAATCTCTGATACTATTTTATAATAAAAAAATTACTAAGATTTTGGTCTCGATACCTCCCAATTTAACAAAAACAAATTAAGCAAAAATACCAAATTAATAAAAAAATGGATTTACAACTTTTCTGTCAAATCGAATGTAATATTTCAGTTTTCAGATGTCACACTCTGAGTCGTACATTGGTGGGGAGCTAACAAATCGTGCAAATAATGATTCACACAGGAATTCACAAGAAATCATGTCGCTTGATTATATTAGCGCATACTTTCGTAGACATGAAAATATATACCCGCACACACTTGGATGTACTGCAACTTTGCGGTAAAAACAAGGTGAAATTTTGGAAGAAAATTGCTATAAAATAACGTTAAAATTACTATTAAAAAGAAAAAAGTTATAATCAAGAGACAGATGGGGTAAGTGCAATGGGAGATGAACATGGCGTCAATGAGAGGGCATGTGATATTATACTATTAGTGCTTTGTCACTTTCTCACGTACCTTTTTGGTGCCCTACCAATTACTCCTCCTCTACTACTAGTTTATATATTATAAATAATCGAATATGAAAATTTTAGTCGACAACAGGATACAGTACACCATAATAAGTCGCAAAAAAAAATTTCAATAATGATAGCATATATGTATACTTTTCTAGTTCTGAGTACAAGTTGATGGTTTTATTTTTCTTTGCGCAACGCAATCTCAGAAATAACGTTCTTTTTTCTATGTATGTGATAACTCTGAAATAATAGATATATTAAACCCAAAGAAACATAGACAACGGTCTTTTTCTTCGTAGAGTTCGTGCTCCCAAATCATTCGAGCATCTCCGACCACGTGTCTCCACCTCAAACGGATCTTAAGACATGCTTTTTGTTTTTGTTATTCATTTTTATATATTTTGTTGATTTTGTCCCTATAGCCGAAATACCAACTATTTATTTCGTTTATACAAGTAGCTAGATGTCCTGTAAAGATAGAGCCAGTGAGTTTTCAGTTTGAACTGTTTACATGATTCATGTTTTAAATGATCCACTTTATGGAAATATATGGTGTTGAATTTACTTCATAGTGGTTGGTGGTCATCAAAATAAAATAAGTTTTTAAGTACAAAGATCTGATCCTCCTGACTTTGGTATCAGATATCTTGGTGGATTGACAGGTCAAACTTTGTTCTTTACAGGATAATAATATTACAAAAAGACAAAACAAACACTTCACTGTAATCTCATGTTTATGAATTTTAGATATCCTGATTAAAGAATTCTGTTAAAAACAAATTAGATAAGTGGGAAAAAATTGAGCTAATTATAACGTCGATTAATGAAGTTTAACACTCGTTCCCAACATAGTACATGGCTTGACAAAAAAATTAAGTCTAACTACACAAAATTCACTGTAATAATTAATTTTCCTACTTTAATCACTCTCATGAAACGGTTTTAAACGAGCAGAACGGAGAGTTGTTCGAGTAAGGGAAGTGTCGGGAACGTAAAAACATCGTGGCGATTTTCTACAATGGGCCAATTCTAATTGTTACTTACCCACCTTTTCTTCCCAAGAATTGCTGCTGAATAAACCCGGAAAGTTAGCTGTAGAATAATTTTGCATTGGGGAAGGGTTAGTGATTTTGGGCCGCCATGATCCACCATTTTATATTGTTACTAAAATGCATAGAATAGGACTGGTGATGTTGTATTAACGTTGATCAAAACATATTATCGATCAGTTTTTACATAGTTGCCTTATTGGGTCTCTTTCTGGACTCCCCTGTTATTGAGGTCGCATTTTATCATTTTATATAAAGGATAATTGCATGCTTTTATATGATTTTCATTGCAGCTATTACTGTAATTTTATAACTTTAAAATGTTGTGTAGGTTCTGATTTTAAAAAAGGTAAAACTATAAATTATGAACAAAAAGAAGAAAAAAAAAGGTGAGAAAATGAAGGAGCATTTTTAAGACTTAAAGTGGTTAAGTGTAATTGGAGAAATTTAAGCTTTTACCTTGTTTTGTCAATAATATATATTATGTAGACTGGAATCCTATGGTGGTGAGTGGTGACACAAGACGATATTAATACGAACCATGTAACCATACTTGTCAAGATTGATTTTCAAATAATCCAGATTCACCACCTCCAAATATATGGGCCTAGTGGGGACTTGATTAGGAGCATGACCCTATATCATTTCGAGAGGCCTTTCTTAGATAATTGAACTTATAGCCCAAGTCGAGGGTTCTGGTGCTGAAGAGAACTTACTAAACAAACATATACAATTATTACTTGGAGTCAAAGGAACCTCAGGGAAGACAAAACTAAGCTTAAAGATACAGACTTTATACAAGACTCAGAATCAGACAACTTTACTCTAAAGCAAAAAGCAATGTCTATCAAAAACTTCTGCCTATATAAACTAACACTTCTCTTCCAATTACCCTAACAACTAACAAAGTACAAACTTCGAATTACCCAAATGGCTCTCTCTTCGCCTACAAAAATCCTCTGTTTTATTCTTGCCTTATCCGCAGCATCTCTGTCCCTCACTTTTGCTGCTTCCCACGATTTCTCCATCGTGGGATATTCCCCCGAGGATTTAGAATCTCATGACAAACTCATCGAACTCTTCGAAAACTGGATCTCCAACTTCGAGAAAGCTTACGAAACCGTTGAAGAGAAGTTTCTTAGGTTCGAAATTTTCAAGGATAACCTGAAGCACATCGATGAGACTAACAAGAAAGTGAAAAGCTACTGGCTTGGTCTCAACGAGTTTGCGGATTTGAGCCACGAAGAATTCAAGAATAAGTATTTGGGGCTCAAAACTGATATAGCGAGACGCGAGGATGAAAGATCTTACGAAGAGTTCGCTTATAAGGACGTTGAGGCTTTGCCTAAATCTGTTGACTGGAGAAAGAAAGGAGCCGTGAGCTATGTCAAGAACCAGGGCTCTTGCGGTAATCTCAAATCTTGGATTCTGATGTGTTAATTATAGTCTCTTGGACTATGATGTGTTAAAGTCTCAATTTTTCATTTAAATTTTCGTTTTTCAATTGTTACGCAGGAAGTTGTTGGGCGTTTTCGACAGTAGCTGCGGTGGAAGGCATAAACAAGATCGTGACAGGAAACTTGACAACATTGTCTGAACAAGAACTCATAGACTGTGACACAACCTACAACAATGGCTGCAACGGTGGTCTTATGGATTATGCTTTTGAGTACATTGTCAAAAGCGGAGGCCTTCGCAAGGAAGAGGATTATCCTTACTCCATGGAAGAAGGAACTTGCGAGACACAAAAGGTTTTTGTGTAATTGCGAAAAAAATGAGGATAGAAGAAAAAATAATATTAAGTTAGTCATACTAATCCTCTATGTGTTCTATACAGGATGAATCTGAAATGGTGACTATCAGTGGGCACCAAGATGTACCTACCAACGACGAGAAGAGTCTCTTGAAGGCGCTGGCTCATCAACCTCTCAGTGTCGCTATTGATGCCTCTGGTAGAGAGTTCCAGTTCTACAGCGGCGTAAGTACATTATTAAACCCATGATTCAAGAAAATGATTGATCAATTGCTTAATCTTCTTGATGTTTGAATCACTGTGTTTTGGTATATGAAGGGTGTCTTTGATGGGCGGTGCGGGCACGATTTGGACCACGGTGTAGCTGCGGTTGGGTACGGATCAAGCAAGGGTTCGGATTACATCATTGTGAAGAATTCTTGGGGACCAAAATGGGGAGAGAAGGGTTTCATCAGGATGAAGAGGAACACTGGGAAACCGGAGGGTCTCTGTGGAATCAACAAGATGGCCTCTTTCCCCACCAAAACTAAATGATGACATCATCAATTTATCTTATCTGCATTTGATCAGTATCTTCATATCGATATGAATGTTGTCATGAAATTGTACTTTTAATTGTTTTCGCTTTTGATTTATGAATAGAAATGTTGTAACAACTATGAGCAATAATAAGCTTCCAAGAATGAAGTCATAACAGAGAGCATTAAACTGATGAAAACAAAAGAAGACTAGATTGAACAGTTTCATGGGTAGAAAGTACATAAAGAAAACAGAGGAAGAAAAACATTAAACAGTTTCTTGGGTGATAAATAATTGTAAAAATAAATCTCAAAGACAAAAATATTGAAAAACTAAGAGAAAAAATTGAAGTGATCATGAGTTTGGTTATCATTATGTCTGAAGCAAAGTGCTCGCTGAGGATTGCCCGTCAACAACCTGTGGCTCATCTTCGCTCTCATCCTTGTTATCTTGTTCGTGCTCGTTCTCTTCTAACGATCTTCCCATGGTTTCCTTCGTGAAGAAATACGTCACAAAGATTCCGGCAATGCAAACTACACCAAGAATCAAGAAAGCAGCTCTCATACGGTTCACATCGGGATAAACCTGGTTTAGATCATCTCCGTCTTCCACCTTCTTCGTAGCCCACAAGAACCCAACAGTGCCCACAATAGCCCCAAGCTTACCCGCGGCACCGGATATCCCGTGGCATGTCGACCTAAACCTAGCCGGGAAAAGCTCCGCGGGAATAATAAAAGTTGTAGTGTTGGGACCAAAGTTACAAAAGAAGAAAACCAAACCATAGAGAACCATAAAGCCTTTCTTTGTTTGCTCATGCTTTGACCAATACCAACTGTATGGAATCCCGGCGACCAAATAAATAACGGCCATGAAGAAAAAGCCCATAATCTGGATTTTGACACGACCTATCTTGTCGATGAAGTAAACTGTGAACCAGTAACCGGGAATGGTCGAGCAAGCGGCGATGATGGCTCCTAGTTCCGCAACTTTGAAGGCTGCGTCGTAGACGTTTTCGGTGGCGGAGGAAGAAGGTTTACCGGAGTGGTGACTGAAAATTTGGGAGAGGAGGAGGTTGCTTGTGTAGAAGACGACGTCTACTAGGAACCAATTAGCGGAGGCAGCAAAGAGGTCGCGGCCGTGGAGGCGGAGGAAGCGAATGGAGAAGAGTTTGTAGGAAGGCGGCGGAGGAGGAGGCGGTGCCTCCGTCGTTGTTTCGTCTGTGATATCAGATATTGACATGACTTTTTGCATGTCTTTTGCTGCTTGGACAATATTGTTTTCCACAAGTGCTGTGTATCTGCATGCATCGGTTACTACTTTTAATTAATAGACCGCATTTTATAAGAAAATAGACCATTTTAATATATATTTACGAAATTAAGTCTTTTTTTTTTTTTACTTTTCCTTTTCTATTGAATGCCGTAGAGACTAGAGTGTTGGAAGAACTAGCCAGAGTACGTGTGAGGATAATTTTAAATAGTTGTAATGAAAACAAATTAGTGGATGAGCTGGAGCTGATACCTGAGGACCTGAGGTAGTTATAAATAGTAGATGAAAGATTAAACAATAAAGTATATGTATGATTGGTCAAGACTTTTTTTTTGTTAAAATGATTGGTCGAGACTTGGAATAGAAAATGTTGAATCCGTAGGGATAAGAAGATGGCTGGTAAGGTATATACCACACAGTGTTTGGTATCTATCCGAGTATCCCCCTACAAAGTCAATGACTCATTTGAAACAAACCACTAATTTGTAAATAACTGAGATATATCAATAAAACCTAGCTATTAAAATATACAAATAACTGCAGATTTTTTTTAAGGAATCTAATATTATATAAAAAAAATATCTAAAACACCAATACACCATTGACAAAAAGAAAAAAAAAACCAATACACCATCAAACCATAGTTCCAAACTTAATTACCATCATGCATTGACTCTAACTCATAGAAAAAAACCTTTTTGTCCTCACTTGATTAATTATATATATATACACATTAGTGTTAGCGAAGGCATCTAGTAATACATGTAAGGCGTCACCATGGTGGCTAGCTGGGAAAGATCTCACATGCAAAACTCTTTAGAGTTCGGCGAAGCCAGCTAAAAGGTAACTGGTCATGCAAATTTTATTCCGATCGACGAGATTTGTGTGAGACCGATACGGTTGAGAGTTGCTCGCTTTGGTGAAAAAATCCACTCAAAGCGCCACGAATTTGATCATAAGTCAGAAAAGTCTACGTTTTTCGAGTTGTGGGGCGAATGACCAAAAACGTTTTCGCTTTCTTTTAATCTCTTTATCTTAAACCTTCCTCTACGTTTACTAATTATATGTTTGACATGGTAGTTTCTACCTATTGGTTTCCCAAAAAAACATCAAATACAGCGGTTTTGTCACCCCAAAAAAAAACTATAAAATAGGGTAATTTTAATTATTATATAGAACGATATCAGCAAATCTAGTAGCTCTCGAGATGTTATATGTGGAACCCTTGTTTCAAAGAAAAAAGATTTTATATGTAATATGTGGGACAAGTAGCCAATAAATTAATGAGACGAGAACGTTATGTATTACGTCCTTTCTGATTTTTGATTGGGTATATAAAAATATATTAAATAAGTAAAAATAGTTTTAAAAATAAAACTGATTAATATTAGTAAAAAAAAAAGATGAGAAAGTTTTGGACGAACCTTGCGGTTTCAGGCATCAACATTCTCCAGTAGAACGTTAATGCAGCGGGAAGAGCACCGATCATAAGTATTAGCCTCCACGCCACGTCAGCTTCAGCCGGAACCTTCATGTCCGCCTTCGAAGCGTCGCCAGCGTTTTTAAACGCCACGCAAACAGCCATCGTCACGGCTGAGCTCACAAGAATCCCCAACCCTTGCATCGAGAACACGGCAGCTATAAAGGCTCCACGTGTCCTCTTATTCGCAAACTCCGACATGATGGTAGCCGAGAGCGGGTAATCACCACCGATACCCAAACCGAGAATAAACCTAAAGAAACCGAGGCTAACCATAACGCAAGACCTACGAGTCGTGCACACGGAAAAGCCACAGCCAAAGGAGCTTAGGATCATGATGATCAGACAAAGCCCGTAGACTCGGCGACGACCGACTCGGTCACCGAGGTAGCCGAAAACTAGTTGACCCGTCGCTGTGCCGAGCAGAGCTATGGCGTAAGAAATGGAGAGAACGACTGTGTTGATGGAGTCACCGTGGTAGTAAACATGGCTAATCATTTTCATGACCGGTGCGATGCAGAAGAGATCGTACGCGTCCGTGAATAGTCCCATTCCTGCGACTATGATGGCTTTGAAATGGTACCATTGTATTCGAGCTGCATCAAGCGACGACAATACCTTTATTGCCATCGTCTTTTTCTTGATCTGCGATTCCGAATCCAGAGCTTTTCTTCACTTTTCTTTGGTTTTGTTTACCGAAATTTTGGAATTCGTAGGCACAATAAAGTGAAACAAGACAAGGACTATTCTTATAATAAGTTATAACAAGGAAGTCTTGTCTTTTTTTCATTATTTTATTTCTATGCTCATGGAATATGCTTAATATGGTTGACTCCGAGGAAGACTTGGTAAGTTGTTCCTATTCCATCATTTTGTGTTGTCACGATGGGTACAACATTCATTGTTTGAAATTTTCCAGCAGATTAAACCGGATTTTGTATTGATCCGTTTGGCTTCGGTTTAATTCACTGATGAAAAGTAAGTAGTTAGTCCAGTGACAAACATAGGTGCTTCGGCGACTGTAACACGCAGACAATCTTAACATGAAAGCCTTGCGGAATCAACACTACGTGGAGGGATAGTTAGCAAATCACGCAAAATCGACGGCGTCATGTCAAAAAGAGTGAGATATCTGACACTACAAGCTGTTTGATTGAGGCCTAGCTTTTTCTAAATCCATTAACATTAAGGATAGACCTACGTGTTTCCTATAGCTTGAAGGAACCTGTGATTTAGATAGAGTTTTTCTGTCTGATGACGACAGCCTCGAAGATGCCATCTGATCGGAAGTTAGGAGAGAATAGCCGCGGATCAACTGGTCCTGGAAGCCTAAAGGACAGCTTGAACGGTCCAGGCGGACACAGCTTCCGGATATTCATCTTGAAAACCCGAGAATACCTCTCTATCCTTTTCAATCCTGTCGTAGTTGATCCCTCCAGTGTAACCTTTCCATCTGATTCAATCTCACAGCTGAATTCATCTGCACAAAAACACCAAACCAATTTATGTGTTCATCACTTAGACCCGATGAGACCTATAAAAATAGTTAAGTGGTTTGCAGATTATGAAAATAGTACCGGAATCTTTGCAGACACCGGGCAAAGCAACCTGGAAAAAGTAAGCAACGTTGCTGACACCAATGTCGACGACACCAATGGATGGTCCTAAAGTTCCTTCACTGGCTGTTCCTGTAGTTACAACCACCAGTTTTGCTTCACATTTCTTCATCCCAGGAGGTACGGATACAAGTGGCAGACTAGTGGGTTGATCTGTTTTGTCTCTTTCCATAAGAGTTTCGCCATTTTTGTTTGTTGCTTTTGTTGATGAGTTCTTGAACCGTCTTCTCTTGTAAGTCTCCCGAAATCTTTCAGGGGTCTTACTGATGATTTCGCAAGAAGCATGAGCAGGAACTGCTTCTTCTTCATTTTTCTTTCTTTTGCATGTTTCTCGAGGTTCTGCAGATGAGTTACGGTCTTGGTAAGAGACAAGTCCATTGGACGTCGCTTCCCCGTTTCTTGAACGCTCCTGCTCCTTCCCCTGGCTTTGTGGTATGTCTCCTAACATTCCTTCTGGGGTTTTACTAATCACACAAGCAGCATCACCAGCAAGTGCTTCTCCCTCTGCCTTTCTTTTGCCCGTTTCTCGAAGCTCTCCAGATGAATTGACGCCTTGGTTAGTGACAAGTCCATTGGATCTCACTTCTCCATTTCTTGGACAGTCCTGCTCGGTTCCTCGGTTTTCATCAAGCTGCACAGGTGGAGGAGTTAAACACAAGACCCTATCGATTTTCAGGTCATCCAAACGCGACAAGCATCTGAACCTTTCGAGTTCTTCCTTGCTGATGAATGCTACTGCAGGATCATCAATAACAACAATGCCTTTCACAATCTCGTGACTAGGGGAATACCTTTTCTGCGGGTGGAGTTTCGTCGGGAAAAAATCTGTGAACTGATGAAGCTCTCCGCTTGGTTCCATAGGTAGATAGCCTTTGAGATACATAAGGATCATATCCGGATGAAGAAGGACGGTGGACTTGGCGTTTCTCAGTACATAATAGTACAGGTTCTGAAGCTGAGCAACAGTTAAAGACGAAGAACCAATGTGATTGGACGTGTAAGGAGGCAAACCTTTGGCTAATCTTTGAGAAGCTGAGCATCTTGGGATATCAGAAAACACATCAGGACCCAGAAAATTGCTCATGACGAAATTAACCAAGAAATACGGATCGCTGGATGACCCGTCGCTACTCAGAGTCATGTTTCCCTTCTTGCTACGTTATAGAATCCAGCAAAATGGTAACATGCACTGCAAAAATGCCACATATGGGAAGGTATAAGGCCACGCCAAATATGTAACTTACATGAATAAATAAATCGGAGAGTCTCAGATTCAGTCCTAGCAACTTCTAAAAGTTTCACTCATTCACAGAAACAGAATAGAGAAGTAAAAGAAAGAAAAATTGAATCTGAAAAGGCTATACTGATTACTGAGATTCTGAGAATTCGATCCTGATGTAACACATCTGCTTCGTTGTGTTCACTTTACAAAAAAACAAAAACCATCCGATTCTACCCAGAAAGTATCATAATCACAAGTCATGAAACCAGATACCCATTTAACAAGTTACTTCCTTTTTTTATTTATTCAGAAATCCAAAGGTCATTACGCATAGAGACGACATTATTAGTACTCTTTATTACAAGAATCGATCCAACATTTTCCCGCATAACTAGACCACACGTAAAATAGGGATTTTTGCAAATGTTCAACCATTAAAAGCCCATAGATTTCAGAGCAACATTGCAGCTGAAAACGAGAAGGAAATACGGAAACTTACATCGAAGAGAAAGTAATCAAAGAAAAGGAATGATTTTTTACCTTTGTTTTGCTGTGATGAGTTAACTCAGTCAGGACTCAGGAGTCAGGAGGGAAGGAAAGAGAGCACAAGAGAATTTTCTGCCAACAAGGAAAGCCAGAGAAAATTTTGTTAGTCGGGGCAAAAATGCAAAGAGCATGGGCGCCTTTCCTTCTGACACGTGGACTCCACGTGGGTCCCGCAAATAACTGCAGTTGGAAGGCATCGCTCTTATCACCTGAGTCGTCACGTGCCTTTGTTCTTGCAACATTTTTGGGCTTTTTAAAACAAAAAGTGATTAGGCCCAAATATTTTATTTGTCTTATTTAGTATAATCTAGTCAATATTTGCAAGAAATGACAGTTATTGCAAATAATTTTGATGTGAACATGATTTTTTTCAAACAGGTGTTTTGCGTCAAAGTCCAAATCGTTTGCAAACGAAGGATAATCTTTGATGTTTAACAAAAATTCTGGGGTTGAAAAGTAATAAGAAATAAAACGGGGGTGAAAAATAAAAACTAGAGATAGAGGAGGTGGTAGGAAAATGGGAACATAAAAAATACTACCGGCTCCATGATTCTGCAATTTTGGTTAGCCTCATTGTTTGTGAAATCTAACCAATAAAATTATCATCAGATTCACTGATTCAGTAACATCATTACTTTGCCATTACCTTGATACTGGAATTAAATATTCCCATATTCTCATTATCTAAACCCATTACGGTAGATTAAATTTAATAAAGACAATACTGTAGAGTTATAACATCCATATATGAAGTCATTTTAATTTTGTGTTTAACTGTATGGACAGAGGAATAACGTGACGAGATATCTACTTCTTAAGAAATGATTTATACGATGATCGATTTAAATAATTCGAAACTTTCATCTTCAAAACATGTAAAGGAAGATGTTCTAACAAGAAAAATGGAGTTGTTAAAAACAGAGGAAATTCAGCAGAAGATCGAGTCATAGACAGAAACAATAAGAAAGATCCTGAAAAACAATTTATCAGTCTAGAAAGTAGAAACTGTACAGACATGGCAAAGAGAAGAGCCCCCTGGAGCTAAAATATATGCACAGACATGAAGCTAAGTGAGCTCAGTAGACATTAATTTTATTTACAATGCAGAGGACTCGACTCAAGAGGACACAGAAAGCTACCTAACAATCTTCTTACTAAAACTCCTATGCCTTTAGAAAGTGTGTAGTAAGAAGACTACTTAAACTACCCAAAGAATCAGATTTTGATTCCACCATTCTATATGCATCTGTATGTTTTTTTTTTTTACATTTATATAAATATATATATATGCTTTTTCTTTGTACACCAAGCTTATTACTACCAGTTTACCGCGAAAACCCTTGTTTCCGGGGTGAAACCATTCATATATATATATGATGAGAGGGTTGAGATAACAGAAGCACAAACCCTGAAACTTCCATTGTCCTTTACCCTAAAACCCGCTATCCCGAGAGCAACCCTTTTTGACTTCTTCAGTGAGCAAGACTACTTTACTTACGACCTGTAATAACAGAAACGTGGTGAGATCGAAAACATTTGTATGTAAGTAACGAAAAAGAAGGGGCACTTGTAGTAAGTAACAAACATTACCTCTAATATAATGAAACAAATAATGGGCAAAGCTTAAACAGGAAGCCTGCCACTACTCAGAGTGGCATTTCCGCTGCCCTTTAACTTCTTTCCCTTTTCTGCAGTCTTCAATGATTATTAACTGAAACCCGATGAATAACATCAAGGGAGTGTAAGTGTGTATCATCCCCAAGCCAATTTAAATCCTTAAGATAATCAATAAATACTTACGTTGATCGAGTTTTCACCCTGTTGTTTGATCAGAACCGCTACTCTGCATATACTGAGGAGTCTGGACAATGATATGGGACTGCGTTGGGGCAGGACCTGCTATAGCTGAAGGGTAAGGAGATTGAATATGACTTCCTGGAACTGAATAACCCTGTACTGCTGTATAACCGTGACCAACGGGGATGTTCTGACTCAATTGCCCGTATTGGTAGCCCGGTGAGTTAACCGCCCCAGGTACTCCATAAACCTGAAGGTACTGTTGGCCCGTGTACGGACCATACAAGCCCTACAACACCATGAAGAGAAGACATGATTTATAAAACCGAAGTCATAATAGTCTTAAATGCACAAATAAACCAAGAAGAGACTGCAACAAATGCAGAAGCCTACCTGAGACTGTGAGTACATGTACTCAGGTCCATATGGTGTAACCCTGAGAGAGCACCAAAAAAATTAACTAAAATTAGAGACAGATGAGTAAAGATTTTGCTAGAGACTCAAAAGAGAATAATAAGAAGAAGAGTAGCAATTATACAACAATGCCTAAAATACATTATACTACGAAAAGAAGATACTAGACTAGGAGAATATAGCCTAAATGTCGACTCCAAAATGTTCATTCCTAAACTTCAGATCATTTTGGCCTTATCAAAGTCCAAATACATTCCATGACCTTGCCTGTCCAGAAAAAATTGAGCTCGGCCACATATCCTCTGGAATTATTTTTGTATTCCTGCAAGATTACCAATCACAACATGTCACATCCCAGTCCTACACTCAAGAAACTATCAACCCCTAAACCGTTAGAATCTCTAAGTGATTGTCCATGCTGTGATTGGTAAATCCCACTTGATCAAAGTGACTGGACAAATGTTCCACCTTTGTGAAAAGGACTAGCAAGTAGACATTACAACTGACTAAGCTCGTCACAGCATGTCTGTACAGCAGATTTACAATAGCAACGCGATTTTGTAAACACTCCGAAATGTGTAACTCACCCATAAGGGTACATGACTCCTTGTTGGTAGCTATAAGCAGGTAGTTGCTGATACGGATGGCTTCCAAAAAGTGAACCACGAGGACCCTGCACACTTCCAACATATGGGGACGCAGGTCTTATCCGTCCTAATAAAAATAAAACAATGTAATATGAAGGTCTCAGTAGGTAATGCAAGATAAAAGAACAGATGAATACTGAAGCAAGACTGACCAGGAATATTGGGTATCACCGCATATTGCATTGGAAGGCGAGGTCTCCCAAGGGAAGCGAGATTACAGTTGGCCCGTCTGCCATCTATAATAGGTGTTGGGTCGACACAGGCTCTCCTAGCAGCCTCTGGGTCTCGGAAAGTCACCTAATTCCTCCATACAAATCAATAAAATATCCCTGAGTCATTCAACAATCATGAAAGATAAACTAACAGATATATAAGTCAACCGGAAATGAGTCCTCTGGTTCGAATACACAAGTAGCGAAGATGGCCAGAGAGGTTTCAGTAAAACCAGCATTTGAAAATTCAACCTTTTTCAGTTTCGTTAATCCAGGGAGCTAGGATCCTAAGCCTAACAAATCGTTTTGTATCTGCGAACCCCTAAGATGGTATTACCAAACCACTCACAATAACCAATAATCTCTAAGCATACCATGGAAGCAGAGGATGTTTTGTCAATAAACAAACTTGAGATATAGAGAAGATTACTCACAAAGCCGTAACCTTTGGATCGACCGGTGTTCTTATCGGTAATAACGACGGCTTCAAGGATATCACCATAGGGCTCGAAATGCCGACGAAGAGTCTCGCTTTGAGTCTCCCAGGCAAGCCCACCAACAAAGACCTTGGTGAAAGTTGTATCACCAAAAGGAGAATTCGAGTAATGAAACGCAGAGCCTGGAACCGAATGATACGCCATGATTTTAGAGCCAAAGACAGAAACTTTATAATCTTTTTCTCAAGGGGAAGGAAAATGAAGAAAGTAGACCGATTCGAAGTGAGAAGTAAAACTTGACCCAGTAAACCCTAGACAGAGTTTGAACGATTAAACATGAGAGAGTAAAGGTAGAGAACACTAAAGGAAATTGTGAAAGGGGAGATTCTAGGGTTTACTCGGGTCAGAGAAGAGAAGAGGGGAGAGGGAGAAAAGGAGAAAAAGTAAGATCGGCCCCAATGAAACCTAATAAAGGATCATACTAACAAGTAATGATCATGACAGAGAGATAACAAAAAAACAAAAAAGAGATAAAATTTCCCGGGAAAAAAAAAACAGACAATTAAAAAAAAAAAAAAAGAGTTAGGGGAAAAAGGAGTTTTTTAAAGAAACTTTGAAAGATGGGACAGAGTCTGTGCCGCCGGTAGGTACAAGGTTGAGTCTTAGGACGATTGGTAAAACGATTCGCAGACGGATTTTTGATTCAAAGGAAGAGTGGGGAAAGGGAAAGAGGCAAGAATCAGTGTGAGTTAGAGGGATTTAGGGATTTAGGGGGAAAAGTGAGGTTTGTTTGGGGAAATTTTACATTGATGATGATGAAGAAGTTGGTGATGACGACGACGATGATGCGTGATTATCATTCATGAATTGAGAGAGAGAGAGAGAGAGAGAAGTTAGTTCTTCTTCGCTTTCATAAGAATGGGTCCCGCTGGAATCATCTTAGTTTATGTGAATTAACGCGGTAATTAGTGAATAATGTGTGTTCCCTTCTCTCGTGAATTTATCGGTTAAAGCATATTCTGTAGAGTGTAAAGTTAGGAAAGTGTAATGTGTCCGATTTGTTCTTCTTTTTTTTTTCACCGTCCCATCCACGAAATAACGTATGTTTCTATGTAAGATAATATATACGGTCATTATATTAATTTTTATCTTTGCTTTGGGGAATGTTGGATAGAAACTGAAATGGATAAGCTTTATGAGACCATCGACCTACTAAACTATATATACGATATAATCATATAAGTTCAGACAATGACTTCCCTCGTCAATGGTTATGTGTCTTTTTCACATCTAAATAATTGTAAAATATATGTATAAACAAACAAAATTAGATTTTTTTTTTCAAAACAAAATGCCAAATTGGTGGGCAAAAAAAAAGAAGATTTAGTTTGTATTTACGCTGGAAAATTTTAGTGTTCTCTATTGGAATTTAAGGTGTACAAAGAAATACTATCATAAAACTATCTATCAGAAAAGTGAGAGAGAATTTTATCTCATAAAGTCAAAAGGTAAACCAGTCAAATCCATCAACGGTGGTTGCATTCCCTCTCCCCAATCCCCATTCATAAATTCTAAAAATGATGTGGATCATTGGATCAATCACCCCCACACCAGTTAGCTAAAGGTTTATGGATCCCATGTCTTCACGTAGGCCCACAAGCCCTTCTATGAAAATTATAAAACAATTGAATGGCCTGGCTACTTTTTGACATAAGATTAAATCAAGACATAGGCATCTTCATATCCATACTTGTTTGTTAGGTAACACTCTCAAGTACTTGTATTCCAACAGTTGCTAGCAAATGGCATCCTATGCGAATCTATAATATGCCTGGCACATTCTAGTATATCTCCTGATTTTAGTTAGTCGTTATCTTAATAATGCGTGGCCTTGTATATTTAAATCATCTGAGGGTTGTTTGGCATGTAGTTGTCGTAAGAGTCTCAGAGACACACATATTGTTTCTTGAAAGTTATAGCTGTGTCAAGTTCTAGAAACAAAATTACTCGAAAACAGGTAGGATTATCAGAAAACATATATATTCAAAACACCCTAACTCATATCCAATATAATACAACTGAATCCAGAAGCTATCAGAGTAACAAAACAGAGATGTAAGAGAAAGATGAAAAAAAACCATCCGTGTAACTAACGATATGCTTGGGTATTAACTTGGCACGGGGGTTTAACGGTTACGATCTCCATCTTTGATTAGTAGATAAGACGGGAGAAACCGAGGAAGAATCACCGCGACAACGAGACACAATACAACTAAAACCACGACTGACCAGCATGAGTATGGGATGCCTAAGAGCTGTTCTTCACAAACTGTCATCACGAGAGTGAGTTTTATGATTTTAGAAGAAACACTTCACTCAGACTCACTACAAGCATTATGTAGTGAAAAGAAGAAGAGCTCATGAGATAGTATTAGTAAGTAAGAAGACGCTTGCCTATATTGTAAACGATGGACGACCGTTCTTTGAAATTTGGTATAGCCACAATTCCTTCTGGTTCCACCGTCACCAAAACATACAATCGATCCTAAATCATAAAAACAAAAAAGAAGACTCAAGGACTAGGAGTCGTGGATACTTCCCAAGTTAAACAACACTGATTGAAGATGGTTGCAAATACCTTGTCACTAACTTCTTCAATACTTTCGGATTTGAAGATCAGTTTCTCAGTGTTTAGTAATCTCCTCATGTGGTTTAGCTTCAACCCCACTTCACCGTTCCTCAATAGTTGCAGCGAGAACAGAGCAGGGATCTGTCATCATAACAAAAGTTCAGACTTTCGACAAGAAACTTGGAAACCAAAGCAAAGAAGAAGAGAAATTATGAATTTTGACATACAGAAGCTGGGTACGATATCTTGACTTCATACCAAGAATTTGATTTAAGCCCTTGTAATTTGTAAACTCGAGATCCAGATTGCAATGGCAGAGTCTCCTTCCACAGTTCCTTCCCAGCATATAAAGTTTTTCCATCAAACCTACAAAAAAGTTACATCATTTCCATTGTACCTAATAAGGACCTGAAGATTTGTGGGGCATAAATGTGAGATCATTAAAGAACACTTACAAGCTCTCATGGCTGTAGCAAGGCACTGCGATCATGAAGACGGTTAGACAGAAGAGCAAATAGCACTCTCTATGGCGTAACTCTAGCATCTTACGAGAGAGACCCACAAGTTCTGAAAGAAGAATGATTCGATTAAAGTGTTAAAGTGTGAAACTTTGTGTTCTGAAAAAATCTCTGGAAGTTGTGTTCTCAGCAACAGAACAAGAAAATAAGGATTAATATCGAATTGAATCGACTCACCCGATATCAGATTCCAGGTTCTCCTTGGAATGGTGAAACGACGTGCTTGTTGATACGAGATTCCGGCGACTTTGGAGGTTGTTTCTAGACCGTCAGGATCTTCGTCGACGACGGGTGGTAGCTGCAAATGCTTTTGCGTCAGATTTCTTAAGAATTGGGCCTATACTTATTAATGGGCTCATATCTTAGCTGGACAACATTAAGGTCCAATGGGCTACTGTTATTCAATGCAAGCAGGAACAGAAAATACCTTGCAGTTCTGCTATGGCAGGCTTGTATTTATGAAATCTGGCATGAAAGAAATGCCCTGCTCCATCGTAACACCAATCGTCCGTCTGATTCGATTGTCAATGGCATCTGCTTGACCGTTAAAAAAAGAATATCAGCTTCCCGTCTTCAGAACCCGGCTGAAGCTGCTGGTGGGATGCAACTATAGTTGTCTTTATAACTTGACCCTTGTTACTTCACCTGCTTTCATCACTAGTTCTTACATTGTTTTTGGACGAACTCGTTTAACCAATGACTTGCCTAAAAGAAAAACAAATATTATCAATTATATTCAAATTGCATTGATTAAATTGACATTCTTTTCGATTATAATTTAGTTATTTTTATAATCTTCAAAAATATTTTAATTTTTTAACTTTAATTTATTTTATATTTCAAGTGATTTTAATATTTTGACCGATTTTTTTTTTGTAATTTGTTTGTTTTTTACATACATCAAATAAATTTAAAATGGTTGGCTCTCCAGAACCATCACTAAACCAAAACAAACCAACTTAATTTAATAAATGGAATTATTTGATAAAGGAAAAAAGAAAAAAAAAATATCAATATGAGATTAAATTGGAAAAATTGGAACTTGGAAAATAATTCTTAAAAAAACCCAATAAAAATAGATGAGAAGTTTGGATAACATAACAGATTTTGGGAATTTTATCAGCTATTTTTTCTTAATAATTTGAATAGAAATTAAATTTATAATGAATATTTTATTTTGGAAAGATTTGGAGAAATTTTATTTTTCTTTTCTTTTTCAAACGGATTATTCAAATTAATACTATTCTATTTTATACGTATTTATTTTTGTACTACTCTATTTTATACGTATTTATTTTTATACTTTCATACATCTGTTTGAATAAAATAAACGATTTTGAGTGAGAAAAATATTTGAATGACACTGAAAATAAAACGGAAAATTTGAGAGGAAAAAAGAGAAAACATCAAACTTTCCCAAAATGTGCAGGACTATAATTTTTTGTCCTGTCTTATGTGGGGACTTCTTTATGGGCCCAAAGCCTTCGACACTACCTCAGAAAGTCCAAAACGGTCAGGTAGACACGTGGGCCCGTTATCAAACCAATTTGGCAATTTGCCCATGTTGCCTCCTTCCTACTAAATAGTTAATTGTAATCAATAAACCACCTTTAATTTTCACTATATACAAACAAACAGTTTTCTTTCGTAATTTTAAAAGGTTATACCTTGACGGCAACAGAAAAAAGAAAAGCAGATATATTTGATCATTTCTATATTTTACTAGGTTTTCGTCAAAACAGTTTGTAGTTCATTTCACACACACACATATATATATATATATATATCTGTACAAAGTAATATGGACTATGAAGGCTTGCTCAAATTCAAAACGAGTAGAAAATTAATGAAAGAGACACTAAACGTTGAAAAGACATTTGGTTTTGTTTTCTTTTCCGGCTTTATAATTAATATTTTTATAATTGGTGGATGGGGTGGTGGCAGATCACAAGTCGCAAAAGATGTGAGAATGGGATTGGGCGTTAGAAAAAGTTGACCCGTAATATATTTTTCTGATTGATCACAAATTTTAATTATAAAATATAGTGGAGACCACTAATTTTAATTGATTTTTACTTGCTCCTCCTAACTCGTGGCCATCATTCTGCTAGTAAAAAAATATTGTACACGAATTGTTTTATAGTAACATAGGTATATTTGGGATACCAAATTCTCCAAATTGATAGGAGCAATAAAATACAGGTTCGTCCTGGAATAAAATGTCAAGTCAAAGTCGTGAGAATTGAAATCTATTTTTCCTTGTCAATATAGTAAAAGTAACGTACTGTATGTAGCAACTAGCGAGCGGTTATTCCCATGATAGTATAATAATATACCCTCACTTATAGCTTAATATATTGTATATAACCCATCATTCAATCTATTTATACAAAGCAGCGAAAGCGGGACATGTTAGATTCCGTGCGACAAACCAAATAAAGTATGATCTGATTGATAATTTGATATAAAGAGCTGGATTAGACTTGTTGATTGATATTTTTTTTTCTGCAAATTTTATCTTCAATATGTAAATTACTAAAATTAATATCGTATCGATAATGCCTCTCTAAATAAATCTAAAATCGATGGTTGAACTATCAACACAAATTTTTATTGGTCAAAACGCTTTTACATTTTTTCCCAAGAGAAAGTATGACCATGTTCCAAGTTCAAGACTCCCAACAGTGTCCGGTTTCTGTATCGGTCCAAAAATACCATGCATCGTAAAATTTGAAACTTCTCAATTAACAGCAAAAATTTTATTTTACTTTTTCGTCTAAAATTATACAGCAAAATTATGATGACTGATATGTCAAGTAATAGCTAACGTTTTTCTATAATTTTACATTTAACGAACTTATTTGTTTTAACTTTTAAACTTTTAAAAATATAAATTTTCTTATATGAAGCACCATATGGATTAGAATTGAGATGTATATATAGGAGCGACACACGATACTATCTCATATATGTTTGGCGCGAGGTACTTTTAATTGATATAGGAAAATAAGCAAATCAAAATAAGCGTACTGGTTAATAGGAGTCACGTTTTGGCCCTCTTATCATTTTCTATATATTTAATTGAAATGATGTCATATTGAGTAGGGTTATTAACAACTATTGTTAAAGGGGATATAGGAAACTTAGTTTCAAGAGCTTTTTAATGTTATCCCAGCCTCAAGTTTATAGTATTTGAATTATTTTTTTTAAACAAGCTGCATGCATCCTTATCACCTTAAATGATGTTTTATCAGTTTATGTCGGAATGTATAAGAACTGATTTATTCCATGTTTGTTGATATAGATAATTCTTGCGGTCACTAAAAACACAAGGATCGAGTTGTCTTATGGCACGTGGTTAGTGAGTTATAACTTTCTCATAAAAATAACTTTTAAAAACCCATTTAAATCGACTGAATTATATGGAAGTAGTTCTTTGGAAGAACAGAAAATGCTGGGTATCTACCAAGGTGAAGCGACCGGCATATTGTTCCCATAAACGACAATACTTGGCCTGATGTTTCGGATTCAATGATGCTCAGACGGTAGAATTTTTATTGACAACTCGATTTTGAATCGTCCATTTACCACACTTTCACATCAAATTGCTCTTCTTACCTTTTAAAAGCATTTGTCTTATCTAATTTTCAGTAATGCTTTGTAAATTACTCTTAACTACATCTGTAAAAGTTCAAAAAAAAAAAAAAAAAACTACATCTGTACAGTTCAACTTGTCTAGTAATATTAATCAGAAAAAGGTGGACACACTATATGTATCATGTAAAATATCTTCCTATAATATTCTAAGTTTCTAGAAGATAACGTACTTTTTTCAAAAGAAAAACACATTCATATTTTTTTTTTCGAATTCCATATGAATTTATTAATGTCACAATACACTTCAAGTACTGAAAATCTGGGTACTATTTATATATTTGGATGATTTAAATACGTAAAAAAGTTCAAATTGTGTTAGTTTGAAAATTGTAAAATATGGCAGAAGTGAACCTTAGTACAGAACCTTAAGGAAAAAGTGATTGAATGGGTAAGCTGGATAGATTCGGCAGGGGTGCGATTGGATAAGGTATTGACCAAGTACCGATGTTTCCGACCGCCTCCACGTGGTCACACTGCTTGCCTTTCACTTTCATGCTCTGACCTTTTGACCGCACGTGACTTTTGTCTGTGCACGTGCGGATCAAGCTAACGTGTCCGGTTCAAGTACATTGCACCGAGCCCTGACTCGGCAGGTTGCGCCGATGAAAACGACGGTTCGTGGGTCCCGCACGTCATGAGGATGGACGGTTTCGATCTGCTTTCAGAAGGGTCCCACATGGTTCAGCCCACATGCGTCCACGTTGAGGAGCTTTAGGTGTTACTATATGGGTGCAGTGCAGTTAAAAATTAGGACAACAAGTCACGGTCCGATGAGGTCCAAGCATTAATGGGTCGGATCCAGTTTAGTCACTTCAATAAATAGGCAATTATTTGGATGGGTTATACAGTTGGTAATTGTTTGGAGTTATCGAACGTTTTTGTTTGGTCCAACAAATTATGGTAAAACTAGAAAAAAAAAAAAAAACATTTTAACTGTATGGAAGTGATGTATCAACTTATTCGGTTTATTTTTCGACCAAATAATTTATATAAAGAGAATTTATGAAACACTTATTGTTGAAAAATCTAACCTTTTTCAATAGTTAGTCGTCGGACATTTGATACTAACCGATGGAGATCAAACAATTTGATCGACCCATTTGCGGACTAAATTTTTTTTTTCGGCTTAACAACTTGGTTCGTCCAAATTATATATATATATATTCAACTATTGTTACATCTCTAAATATCCTCGTCAATATGCAATCTCTCCAACTCGCTTAGATCTATCAAATATACACTATTAATTTAAATCTCTTGAATTTTGTTATATTATTGGTGTTTTACAAAAATATTACTAAGTATTCATTTAAGTTTCTTCAAATACTGTTGTTGAAATATATTTGTATGTAAGTACTTAAAACTATTTTGATATAAATTGTAATGAAGTGGTCTAGTGATTTTTGCTGATTCGAGGTAAGGTAAAAGGGGCATCAATTATTTGTGAAAAAACAAAAGTATCAACTAATTTGACGATATGATATTTATTAATTTCAATTATGCATTAATTGATCATTAACTTTCTCTGAACTTATCATTAAAAAAGGGTCCACGTACTCCGGTTTATGATAATTAAAGGAATATAGATCCCCATTATAATAAAGGACCATTATCTAGATTGAATGTTCTTAGTTATGCGGCTTATGCCCTCTCCCATGACAATTAAAGTGGATATCAAATGTAACAAGTGGGAAACTTTAGTAAAAACATCGATTCTTTGATATCCAATTAGCTCGGGTTCACAAGATTTACTAGTAGTAGCGCGCGCGCGCACACACACACCCACAAAATGTCAATATATATAGCGAACGAAGTAGAGTTTAAAAAGAAATTGTTAATTAATCAACAAAGCATGGTTAATTAATTATTCTTCTGGAACGCTTAAAAGTGCCTAATTCTATCTCTTTTTTTCTTTACTAGTAATTAAAGATTGTTCGTATCCGTATGTATAATAAAGCAACGTGGGTCCTTTATAGAATATTGTATTTGCTTACCAAATTCTATATAGTATATTTCATTATAAAAAATATATTTTCACAATAATGAATTGAAAATTAAACTTATATTACTCACGTACCGCATTTATCAATCCTGTTTGAATATGAATGAGGGCAAAATATATATCAGCACGAGAAAAAAATCACTAGCCTAAAAATCTGTAGTAGTATTAAGGTAACTTTTTTTCTTGGCGTCTAGTAATAAGGTAACTTTATACTAAAATTTAGAGTGAAGCTTAATCAAGTTAATTTGTTAACAAAACAAGCAGTTTTCATTTTTTTTGAAGTAAAAAGAAGATGTAGTGATATTGTTCATTTTCCCTTTTGATTAAAATACTTGCCTTATTAAAAACATAAAAGTTAAAAGTTAAAACATACGTGAAAAAGTTAAAAGTTAAAACAATTAGTAACATGATAAAATTGTGGATAATTTTTAATTTGTTTAACCGTAATTCCACGCGCCTTAAAGCGGGTGTGGGATTCGTTTATCATCTTTGTACCCAACTTCCACTTGACATTTTGTGTTGAATTTTTTTAAAATGATGCGTTTTCTATATTTCGTCTATAATTTTCGATAAACAAATCGTCCATGTACCTTTTTTTTCCCTCTCCTGTTAATCTTATCTCAGGCTTCCAAATTATAAAACTTCTTCACAATATTTCATTCTTATATTTTATCCGATTAGAGCCAAAGAAAAACCTCGACGAAGCCCTAGTTTTCTTTTGGGATCTCATGTAAGGATAACCCACTTACACACATATTTTTGTCGGCTTGTGTGCGTAATATATACATAAATTTTTTAAAACATACATCTATTCATAATTTATATTTATATTAAATAATATTAATATATAAAATATAATAAAGGTGACTGTTTCTCCGCTAAATTCTCGGTGTATGTCTTTGCTTTTACTTTCCTCGTTCAATGAGAGGACCAAAAATTGATTGCAGAGTCGCACATGAATCTCAAGCTTCTCTCTCCCTTTTCCAGAGCACATCAGAATCGCTAAAATACGACGTCGTCTCATAGACAAGAAGAGGCTACTTCTTCCTCTTGCCCTAGTTAAGTTACCCAACTAGGGTTTCCTCTTACCTTTCACCCACCTCAGAGAGAGAGATCATTTCACATAAGTTACCCCTTTTTTTCCTTGCTTGGTCTTTAGTTTAGTTCTGTTCTTGGTCTGTTTTAGTTTTGTCGGCTTGTGTAACTGATCACCCCTTCTTTAGCTATTGGCTCCTCAAAATCCTGAGTTTTGACTTCTCGATCTGAGTTCTTTATTTTTGTCTCTTCACGCTCTTCCTCACCTCTTAATATATCAGCGAGAAGGATCAAGAAAGTAGAGAAAATTGATTTGAGCTGGCGAATAAACAGTGGTGGGATAGGGAATTAGTAGATGCGGCGGCGATGGAAGGCGGTTACGAGCAAGGCGGTGGAGCTTCTAGGTACTTCCATAACCTCTTCAGACCGGAGATTCACCACCAACAGCTTCAACCGCAAGGCGGGATCAATCTTATTGACCAGCATCATCACCAGCAACAACACCAGCAGCAGCAGCAGCAACCGTCGGATGATTCAAGAGAATCTGATCACTCAAACAAGGATCATCAACAGCCGGGTCGACCCGATTCAGACCCGGCTACATCAAGCTCAGCACCTGGGAAACGTCCACGTGGACGTCCACCGGGATCGAAGAACAAAGCTAAGCCACCGATCATAGTGACGCGCGATAGCCCCAATGCGCTTAGATCTCACGTCCTTGAAGTATCTCCTGGAGCAGACATAGTTGAGAGTGTGTCCACATACGCTAGGCGGAGAGGGAGAGGGGTCTCCGTTTTAGGAGGAAACGGCACCGTTTCTAACGTTACTCTCCGTCAGCCAGTCACTCCCGGAAATGGCGGTGGTGTCGGGGCTGGAACCGGAGGAGGCGTTGTCACTTTACATGGAAGGTTTGAGATTCTTTCGCTAACGGGAACCGTTTTGCCACCACCTGCACCCCCTGGTGCTGGTGGTTTGTCAATATTTTTAGCCGGAGGTCAAGGTCAGGTGGTTGGAGGAAGCGTCGTGGCTCCGCTTATTGCATCAGCTCCGGTCATACTAATGGCAGCTTCGTTCTCAAATGCTGTTTTCGAGAGATTGCCTATTGAAGAGGAGGAAGAAGAAGGCGGTGGCGGCGGAGGAGGAGGAGGACCACCGCAGATGCAGCAAGCTCCATCAGCATCTCCGCCATCGGGAGTGACCGGTCAGGGACAGTTAGGAGGTAATGTGGGTGGTTATGGGTTTTCCGGTGATCCTCATTTGCTTGGGTGGGGAGCTGGTACACCTTCAAGACCACCTTTTAATTGAATTTACAAAACTGTCAACCGAAGAAATTTATGTGTTTTTAATCATTTCGTGGAGTCGTCTTTCATTTGGGATCTTTGGTATTTATTTTTTAGTTGATATGCATATTTGAGTTCTCGCGTTTTTTTCTTTCTTCTCATCTTTGATAAGATGTTAGACGTTAGAGGAATACATATTTGTCTCTCGTGTTATTACTTGTTAGAAAAACCTCTCCATATATGTTTTTCTTTTATTCATTGCTAGGGTTTCGTGCTGTACCCTATAACTAGTATTATAATTATCCCGATTTGATAGATATATTGTAGGTCTCTAATTAATAACGAGTTCGATTCTTTTAAGAAACTTTTGAGGTTTACGACATATTCTTGATGACATATATATGTGATGAGTACATTGATCTCAGAAGTTACTTGATATGAATTTTTTATACAATACGTTTATTCTACGATCATAGTATAAATTATAGTTTTCGATCGATGTTTATATTATATTAACGTATAAACCGAAATGATTTCCCATAACTATTTGCAGTATGATGCACATTCACTTAAACTTCTTTCGAAAACTTCAATGTAATATATCTATAAGGATAACACTAGCTGACATATAGATGATAGATCAAAACGTTTATAGATTAGATACTCGTTGCCTAAACGCATACATATCATGTAGCTTTTATTTCATTTTTTTAGTTATCTTGTAACTTATCATTTGACTATTTCGAGCATCCTATCGTTCGCTTGTACCGTTTAAGTTCTCAACCGAATGTCTAATTTGGTTATTTAAGCATTTGGGAAACTACTGTCTAAGCGATCTCTCATTGATAGTCTTACCACGTGAGAGAAAAACCATGGAAATGAAAGAATATTTTAGCGTTTAGGGGGCGTCGTTTATACAGATATACTTGGAGTGGCCATGTAATAATGCAATCAATTTGAACACTCGAGTTACTTGCATGCATAAAATATTAGTAAAATATATACATCAATGCTCCAGTGAGACGAATCCTTTCTAAAAGAGTTGTAAATCAAACACCATTAAGACGACAGGTTGGCGATAAGTAGCTTCGAACAAATTGTAGGTCACATATTTGTATATGCGGTTCATGTTACGATAATATCGTAGTTTTGGGTGTGAGATTATAGGCCCCTTTAAATTGGCTGGTATGGAGAATCTATGTCTCAACCAACATTTCAAATATATTTATCGGTTTATTTAATTTAGTACTTTCGTTCAACAAAAATGAGACTTTTCGATCATATATATATGGACAAATAAAAAAACCCATACAAAAATGATTTTGGTATGGAAAATTTTAGCCAAGGACGACCACGGTAATGGTAAGACAACCGTTACAGCAGAGTAGAAACATGAAGTAAATGGGTATTTTACGTCGGTTACATATGAATTAGTGAGTGGCCTTGAAATGGGAAGATTAACCAGGAACATGAATCATTTGTAGTGTCAGTTAAGAGTCTCTGCTGCAAGATAACAAAAAAGGGTTTTGATTACCAAGATATGTGAAAAAGAGGAATGTTCCAATTCCCTAGGGTCAAATTTATTGACTAGGAACAAAAGAGGAAGCTTAAAACTATAACCAATATATAAATTTTTTTATTTTTTAAATGATACCAATGTACTAAAACAAATTAAAACTATAACGAATATATAAACTCCAAAAGAGAATTGGGTTTGCAAAGCTACTTAAAATTTGATGAATATATATATGTAGAGTAAGGTTGCTATAAATTGATCATTTCTAACAATTGTAATTTGCGAATGAATATTAATTCAACCAAATAACTCTCGACATTGATATTTCAATTGTTGTAATATAGATGGCTACCCAAAAGATCAAAGTTTCCAAGATATAGCGTGTTTATATATTGACGAATACGAATTCAACCAAAGAGATTGTGAGTTTTACGTACGTCCCATGGAACAAATTCCACATCAATCCGAGGATACAGAGTTCTTATTAATACTCTAGTGATAATATATACATACAGCGACATTGTTTTTGCCAAAATAAAAAATAAAATATCCATACCTACTTTTGTTTTTTGATATGGCTTTTTTTGGGGTTCGGAGCTTGTTAAGGGAAAAAGCGTTGCAGCTATGTTTGTATATATTATCAAATTCCCATGTGGTAATGTCATTTGCCTTACATGCAATTGAGCTTCACCAAGTTGGATTTTCTCCATGATAAATAACACACACTGACATAGGTACATATATATAATTCATGTTTGTATGTATACATTTACTTGTTATATAATACATTATCTTTCAATCTAGTGAAGAAATGAATTCTGCTGTTTTATTTGTAAATTGAACATTGTTACGGCCAAACTTGAACTAATGTTTCCTGTTCCTTTAAAATTTGAGTGTCATTCTAACAAATACCCCGCAATATTTCTGATATAAGATTACCCTGGACTTACGGACTTGAACCTTAAATTTACGTCACAAAAAAATATCGAAACAATTCATTTTATATTATTATCTTTTTACGTGTCCCTGGAGAGATAATCATGACCTTTTTAGATTCAGGAAAAATGTCAATAAGTTTTTGTTACTGTTGTTTTCCCTTTAATAATACGCACCACCAAAATTTCAAACTTTTCTCACTTTTTGAAAACAAATCATCTCACGACTACTTTTTGAATACCGAAAAGCATGAGAACATAGAAAAAGCATTAGAAACTATAGTAGATGGGATAGGTATATATATCTATTCATATCTAAAAAAAACCCATAAATAAGAAAAGCTTAACATTCCAATTTTGGACTAATTTCAACTTTTACAAACGAAATATCTTACAGTAAAGATACAATGTTTAATTGTCTGCTCTTATCTTCAATCTTCAGACTAAAATTACAGTTAAAAACTGCTTCAGCCGCCTAGCGATTTGGTTCTGATACAAATGAATTCCTAAGAAGAAACTAAGAACAAACAACGCGCTCACTCTTCTGCTCAAATGGAACTCGTATGAACAACCGACCGTGCATGCTCATGACCGCAGATGTGTGAAGCGGATCGATTCTTGCTGATAAGCCAACAATCTGGTGTAATCATATCAAAAAGACAGGACGATTCGCAGTTGGATAACAACAAGTCTGTGTCGGGTAATGGCGATATCTGAAATATATAAGAAAGTTTTACCTTTTTGAATGGAGTGATGCCCCAAGGATTGTCAAGCTGCTCAGGCTCGCCTGTTATAACCAGCCGTCCTGCAGGATCTGATTGAATTCGAACCTGAGAACAAAAAAAAAACAAATTATGTTTAATACTTCGAACTCTTTATGATTTCACGAGAAAACACGTATCACCTACAAAACTGTGTATTAGACTAGACCCAGTTTCTATGTAACCAAAGATTAAACCTTCCAAAAATCTACGCTGCTTCAGATCTATATCGTCGAAAAAATAGTCAATGGAACTGCTTTGGTAGCTAAAGATCTCTGTGCTTGCTGTGTATTGCCACAGTAATACGCATTCATACAAAATTCAAAGACTTCTCAAGTAGCTTTTCAAAAATAGTGCTTAATTGCTTACCTCTTTGCGAAGAAGTCCAGGTACCAAAGCAAATATCTCAAAGGAATCCTTCTGTGAATTCAAAAAAAGAAAAGGAAAAAACATATTTGGTAAGAGTTTAGATTGGGAAACAAACAATCCAGTTTGCAGTTTATTGGCGTTTCTTCAGCGGCCTTTTGATCAGGCTACTTTTCTCGTGCACCAGCTACAACAGGAAAAAATGGCAGAAGTTACTCACAGTTTCTTTGACATTTATCTTCACCCAGTCAGCAAGGGGTCCATCATCAACGACATCAGCAACAGACCTAAGGCGCCAAAATCATATCATTATTAATATCTTGCATTGGTTAGGGACAAGATAGAAAATGGAAACCTTAATGTTAAATTAAAGTAACATGTTAAGGTCAACAAACGCTGTGTTTTCATCCTATTACTGCTTAAAGGGATTAAAAGAAAGAAACCAAAAACTAAAAGAACTATCTAAGAGTTGCAAATAAGCATGAGAGGATTAGCTTTCCGTAACTGTTTTTCTGCTTCTTGTGAAGCAACAAGGTCCATGCAGGTTTGGGTTTTGGGTTTCGGCAGGCCTGAAAAAAAAAGAGAACGGTTTAAAACAGAATGTTAAGCAACTGATGTTGACAAGAATAACAACGCCTTGAGAACTATTTACCAATGCTTTTGAGTTTCTTATGCTTTGGGGTAGCGCTTAAGCCCTTATCCTGAAACAAAAGGAGAACATCGTTATGGTGCAGGGGAAACTTCTGCAGGTGAAATCACAAAGTGCGGTAAGATTTGAAGTGAAACCTTAACAATATGCTCAGAAACCTCTCCAGATCCAACAAGGCGCTGAGCATGCCAACCTTGCATAGCACGAGCTGCAGAATCCCTTCGTGCCCTACCTGATCCTGAGCCTTGAGAGCTGATGACCTACATCAACGTCCTTATATCAGGGAAGAGAAAAACATTTGGAGATGGGGAAAAAGGGGAAGAGCGAACTTTTATGGTAATTTACGGGGCTGTGTACATAATTTCTTATGGCCATTCGTATTAGCCAGAAAAAGGCTACAACTTTTATTTAGTCAGATTGCAGATGGTAGGGCTTAACAGCTTTAGCTGGTACTAAAAATTTCTTTGCATTTAATAAATGCTGAAAAAGAACTTTTAACAGGTTTCAACAGCATTTTATCCGTACATGACCCCCTTCCCCTAATAGATTAACAAGTAGATAGTTCACTTTTATTTTCACGGTTTTTGATCTAGCTAGTACCTTCATCTGAACTTTCCATATCTACCCGTCTTCCCATAAATTCGATAGTGTTGAAAAGCCGATAGCATAAAAGCCACAGGGAATTTCCTTACCTCTTTGTCGAGGCTTGAAGGCAGATTGAGAGTTGAACCAGGAAGGTTAAGGTCACCATTTATCCTTAAATACTTTTCGTACTCCAAAAGTGCCTGCAATCGAAGCCAAGATACAAGTTATAATGTACCAATATCTATATGATAAGATAGAAAGGCAAAAATATCAGTGCATTCAAAGTGCCAAAAAAGTATTCCAAATTAAAATGCAATAAGACTACCTAGGCGCGACATAGAATTAAACTAACTACTATAACAAATCATACAAAAAGAAGCACAAAGAATTGTCTGAAGTGGATAAGTAAAAATGAAGACAAGATAAGTATATGATAGTTATTCACAACAATGAAACTCGCCTTCTCATAGAAATTGCGGAATGTGTAGGAGACAGTTGTGCATGTCCTGAACAAAGAGAGTTAAACCAAATATGTCACAAGTTACCATCATGAAAATCAGCAAAGACTAACGGAGAGTCTAAGGACAACATCAGCCATACTTTGGAGGATTGAAGGATTCTCCAACTTGTCGCCATAGTTTTGATGTGGTGACCTACATTACATGAATAAAAAAGGGAATCTTGAAGACCAATATACATTCCATTTCAGTAGAAGATTGGAAAAACATTGAATATAAACTCCCAAATCTACTTAACAAGAGTAAACCAAAAAACTTTCCCGACAACATGTCAAACACTCTTTAATATACTTATCATCAATAAGAGTAACCGTATTGTATATACCCGTTATATAGTTCATGTGTTTTCCATAACCCAAACAAATAAAATGTAAGTGATCACCATACGAGTCAAGTTAAATGATATTGTTTATCATGAAGTGGGGATGTTGGAGTTTAAGAAAGCCTAGAGAAAGTGCATTATTACCACTTCGTAGCCACCTAGCCTAATGACTGCTCGCCATAGCCTACATTGCATAGTAAAGATGCAAAAGTCAGGCACTGATTAACCAGATATATGGGGTTTATTTAAGAACAAAAGCAACACTTTTTTCCAAAAAAAACTCACTTGAGACTGTTCAAAGGCTGCCCATAAAACTTAAGAGGTTTGTAGTCCAGGTAATTCTCTCTGTGAAAGGTCTCCAGTTCTCTTAGAAACGCCTGCTGTTCTTGAGGCGACCCTGCTTCATCAGCTCCCCGTGGCTGTTAAGAAAAAAAATGAACTTGTTAAAGAGAAAGATCACCATAATAATCTTTACCACTATCTCCTTTCAACAACAAAGCAGTGATATTCAATCCAGAGAAAACATAGTCTATGATTACCTCAGAATCACTGAGCAGCCAAGTCTTGCGCTTTCTGGGAGTTTCATCTCCAGTATTGGGGCTCGAGAATCGGACCTTGGTCTTCTTTTGAGAGTGAAGAGCATCACCATTCTTGCCATGGCCATTAGCCTGGCCATCAACACCTTGGTTATCACCGAGAAGAAGGGGCTCAGTAGGGTTTTGATCTTTCCCTGGCTCCGAAGGTTCTTCCTTGCGGATATCATCAGCAACACAAGGCACATCTTGCAATTGCATTTCGGTATCCGCCATCGAAAAAGCTTCTCTTCTGTTCTGGAGTAGTCATTCACAGCAAGATAACGTCATACAAAAACGAAATCCATAACGAAGAAAAGGAAGAATAACAACGTATATTGTTTCTCCATCTGGAAATGAAAAATTCTCTAACTCTACTCAGATGAAAACACAACTGCAAGAATTAGAGGGCGCTCTATTGCTCTGACACACACACACAGAGCCCTCAGACTAATCAAAAACCTAAGACACAGAAAACCGAAAAGCATCCAGAATATAAAGAGAGTCAGAAGGAGATAATGATAAGCTTGCCTGTTTCTGCAGCGACGGCGCCGGCGACGACACCACGGGAAGGAGAAAGAGGGACTTCCGGTGGCGTGCTAGGGTTTGCAGGCGGATAAATTGGATGAAGATAGAGAGAGCAAAAGAGGCAGACAAAAGGGTGAAGAGGGAGAGGGGGGGACTGACTATTTGAAGCGGAGAAAAATCTCTGTCAATGGCGGAAGGTAATATAGAGACAATGGATGGGGTTTTAATGTTTGAAACGCTGAGCGACGGAGTTATTACAAAGACTTCACAAGATTTTGTTCTTTTTACACTAAAGGTATTTTACTTTTCCTTTTTTGTTCTGTATTTTTATTATTATTTCTGAATTTAGTAGTTTTGGAAATTTTGACTTAAAAAAAATATTTTGGTCATGTTATTGTTGCTGGGACAGCATTATACAAAAACAAACATTAGATCTTATTGAATACACAAAAGACAAAACCTTTAAAATTTATTAAGAAAAAATTGATATAAGCAATATCGATATAGATACAAATATTAAAAAATGAATGAATTTGTATTTTTATAAACAGTAACTATTAAAATGGTAAATTTTTTTTATAATAAGTATAGATCTCTTAAACAAATTTAATAGTTTAAGTAATACTAAAATTGTTATTCATGTTATAAGTAAATTTTATAGATTAGAATATTTTTTTAAAAATATATGTTTGTATTTATTATTATCAAATTCAACGATAATTTTTTATTCGTATTTTTATCTAAATGATATTTATAAAAATCATTAGAGTACATGTTTTAATTTTATGGTTTTAATTTATTATATTTTATATATTATAATATTTTTTATAGCATTAGTATATTTAGAAAGCCAGCTAAGTATTTATAATTTGAAGGACAATTGTAAATATTTTCAATTTTTGTTATAAAAAAAATACTAAAAGACAAAAGGTTTGGTGATAAGATTTGTTGCTGACTACATAGTTGATATTTCTATATATTACCAAGTATACTTTATATACTTAGGAAAAATGTTTTGATAACTTTTTTTCTATATGCTAGAACATTTTGAAATAAATGAGATATATAAGGACAGAATCTTATAAAACTGGGAATTTGTTTTTACCTCCAAACAATATAGAAAATAAAAGTATTGGTGATAAAATGTGTTAATGACTAAATATTATTAGTAAATATTACCAAATATAATTCATAGACTCATTTTTTTTTTTAATTAGTTTTCTGTATGTAAGGATGTTTTTAGATAAATGAGGTATATAAGGAAAACATTTTATTAAAATTGGGAGTTTATTCTTACCTCTAACAATATATAGAGAATAAAAGTATTGGTGATAAGAATAATCTCCCAATTGACTAGATATAAATGTTACCAAGTATTATACTTCATACACATAGGGATTTTTTTTAGTATAAAATGTCTTCTACGTTAAGGAGACTTTTTTATTTTTCTTTTGAATCAGATATATACAAGCAAAATAAGTTGAAGAAAAATAAGCATTTGGGAACTCAAGAAATTATCATGTGAAAAAAGAGAATTTGTATATGAATAAAGGGGCCTTAAGGCCCAAACAGAAGCAAAAGTCGTGATGTGAAATATGGGCTCTATATGGATCGAAATCAGGTCGGGTCTATGCACGCAGTTGGTAATTTCCGTTGCGAAAATAAGAATAAAGAGTTTTTTAGAATAATAATAACGAGATTTTTATAGTGAAGAAGGCTCTACAGACTACAATAGCGTGAGACGTTAGGGTTCCGACGCTCCGGTCTATCTCGATTCTTCTAGTAGCTTCGTCTTCTTCTCCTCCTATCATCTGTGTAAGCTTCAATCTATTTACATACATACATTTTCAATTCATCTGAGATTCTCTGCTCATTACACTGATTCTGAATCAGGCAGTTCGCGGAATTTATCTTCTGCAATCCTCGAGCTTGGGGCGACTGAATTTTATTGATTTTTTGATCGAATCCGCGAGATTAAGTGGTTGTCTGTACGGATTTGCGTTGTTGGAAGCTGAAGTGAGATATGGAGGTCGATAAATCTAAGTATAGGAAGGAAGATATGGAGGTGGAAGAGGAGGAGGATGATTTGAAGAGCAGTCGACGAGATCGTGATCGGAGTAAGGAGAGGAAGAAGGAGAAGGGCTCCGATAAGCGCCGGGAGAAGGACAGGCGGAAGAGGCGGTCCGAGAGAGTTAAGAGTAGTGATGATTCTGATGATGAGTACGATAGAGATGATGATGATGAAGAGAGGGAGAAGCGGAAAGAGAAGGATCGGAGGCGGAGGGATAGAGAGAGGGGGAAGAGACGGTCTGAGAGACGGAAGAGTAGCGATTCTGAAGGTGAGGATGAGGAAGATGACGAGAGGGATAAGCGGAGAGCGAAGGAGAAGGAGAGAGGACACAGAGAGCATGAGAGAGATAGGGGCAAAGATCGGAAAAGGGATAGGGAAAGGGAAGAGAGGAAGGAGAAAGAAAGAGAAAGGGAGAAGGAAAGAGAGAGGAGAGAACGGGAACGAGAGGAGCGTGAGAAGGAGAGATTAAAAGAAAGAGAGAGGCGGGAGCGGGAGCGGGAACGGGAAGATGGAGAGAGGGAGAGGAGAGAACGTGAGAAAGAAAGGAGTAGGAGGAACCGTGAAAGGGGGAGGTCACGAGAGGATGGAAATGAAGAGAGTGATGATGATGTTAAGCGTGAATTGAAACGTAGAAGAAAAGAGAGCGGAGAACGGAAGGAGAAGGAGCGTGAGAAGAGTGTTGGTAAATCTAGTAGGCATGGAGATGACAGTGGAGACAGTCCAAGGAAAAAGAGTGTCGAGGAGGATGGTGAAAAGAAAGAGAAGAAAACCCGGGAAGAAGAACTAGAGGATGAGCAGAAGAAGTTGGATGAGGAAGTGGAAAAACGGAGGAGAAGAGTCCAGGAGTGGCAAGAATTGAAGAGGAAAAAGGAGGAAGCTGAAAGTGAAAGTAAGGGTGATGCTGATGATAAAGAGCCTAAGGCCGGCAAGGCTTGGACTCTTGAAGGAGAATCTGATGATGAAGAAGGGCATCCGGAGGAAAAACCAGAAACGGAGATGGATGTTGATGGCGATACTAAACCGGAAAATGGTGGAGATGCCAAGATGGTAGACGCGGAGAACGAGATAACTACTACAGTCTCTGAAGTAGGAGGTGATGGAGCTGCAGATGAAGAGGAAATTGATCCTTTAGATGCTTTTATGAATGCGATGGTATTACCTGAGGTTGAGAAACTTAGCAGCAGTACTCCTCCAGTAGTTAACGATGGTATTTTGGTTTCTAAGGATAATGGGAAGGAAAATGGTCAGCAGCCAAAGAAAGGAGGTTTTAACAAATCCCTTGGTAGGATTATGCAAGGTGAAGATTCTGATTCTGATTATTCAGAACCGAAGAATGATGATGATCCAAGTTTAGACGAAGACGATGAGGAGTTCATGAAAAGAGTAAAGAAGACAAAAGCAGAAAAATTGTCCCTTGTTGACCACTCAAAAATAGAGTATGAACCTTTCCGGAAGAACTTTTATATTGAAGTGAAGGATATCTCAAGGATGACACAAGAAGAAGTTGACGCTTACAGAAAGGAATTGGAGCTGAAAGTTCATGGAAAAGATGTACCAAGACCCATAAAATCCTGGCACCAGACTGGACTAACCAGCAAAATTTTGGATACCATGAGCAAACTTAAGTATGAAATGCCAATGCCTATCCAAACGCAAGCACTTCCAATCATCATGAGCGGTCGAGATTGCATTGGAGTTGCAAAAACCGGGTCAGGTAAAACGCTAGGTTTTGTTTTGCCTATGTTGAGGCATATCAAGGATCAGCCTCCCGTTGAAGCTGGTGAGGGGCCAATTGGGCTTGTGATGGCACCTACGAGGGAGCTCGTTCAGCAGATTCACAGTGATATCAGAAAGTTTTCAAAGGCATTGGGTATAAGATGTGTTCCTGTTTATGGAGGATCAGGAGTTGCGCAGCAAATTAGTGAGCTAAAGCGAGGGACTGAGATTGTTGTGTGTACTCCTGGGAGGATGATTGATATTCTTTGCACAAGCGGTGGGAAAATCACCAATCTGCGGAGGGTCACATTTTTGGTAATGGATGAAGCTGATCGTATGTTTGACATGGGTTTTGAGCCGCAAATTACTCGTATTATTCAAAATATTCGACCTGATCGGCAGACTGTGCTCTTTTCTGCCACTTTTCCACGTCAAGTTGAAACTTTGGCACGTAAAGTCTTGAACAAGCCTATTGAAATACAGGTTGGTGGAAGGAGCGTTGTAAACAAGGATATAACTCAGTTAGTTGAAGTCAGACCGGAGAGTGAGAGGTTCTTAAGACTTCTGGAACTTCTTGGGGAATGGTATGAGAAAGGAAAAATTTTGATTTTTGTCCAGTCGCAGGAAAAATGCGATGCCCTGTTGAGGGATTTGTTCAAGAGGAGTTATCCTTGTCTATCTCTTCACGGTGGTAAGGAGCAGACGGATCGTGAATCAACTATATCTGATTTTAAGAGCAACGTCTGCAGTTTGTTGATTGCCACAAGTGTAGCAGCTAGGGGTCTAGATGTGAAAGAGCTTGAGTTGGTTGTAAACTATGATGCTCCAAACCACTATGAAGACTATGTGCATCGCGTTGGCAGGACAGGAAGGGCAGGGCGGAAAGGCTGTGCTGTGACATTTATCTCTGAGGATGATGCAAAATATGCACCAGATCTAGTCAAGGCCCTGGAACTTTCTGAGCAGCCAGTCCCCGATGATCTGAAAGCAATCGCTGATGGTTTCATGACAAAGGTGAAACAGGGTACTGAGCAAGCTCATGGAACTGGCTATGGAGGTAGTGGCTTTAAATTTAACGAAGAGGAGGAAGAAGTTAGAAAAGCAGCAAAGAAAGCACAAGCGAAGGAGTATGGGTTTGAGGAAGACAAGTCTGACTCAGAGGATGAGAATGATGTAGTAAGAAAGGCAGGTGGTGTTGGTGAAACCTCACAACACCAGGCTACTCTTGCCCACATAGCCGCCATTGCCGCTGCTGCTAAAGCCAATGCTGCTGCAGTGAGTGCTCCTGTGACTGCTAACCAGTTGCTGCCAAATGGTGGCGGCCTTGCCTCTGTGTCAGGCACCCTTCCGGTTACTATTCCTGTCCTTCCTAATGATGGGGCGGGCCGTGCTGCAGCCATGGTTGCTGCCATTAATCTGCAACATAACCTGGCAAAGATTCAAGCTGATGCAATGCCTGAACACTATGAAGCAGAACTCGAAATCAATGATTTCCCACAAAATGCTCGTTGGAAGGTCACCCACAAAGAAACTTTGGGTCCGATATCGGACTGGACTGGAGCCGCCATTACCACTAGAGGTCAGTTTTATCCGCCTGGACGTATCCTGGGACCTGGGGAACGCAAGCTCTACCTGTTCATCGAAGGGCCTACGGAGAAATCTGTGAAGACGGCGAAAGTTGAACTCAAGCGTGTTCTTGAAGACATTACAAATCAGGCTTTGTCACTTCCTGGAGGATCACAGGCTGGCAAATACTCCGTCCTATAATGTAAGTCGAGAGTTCTAATCCAATTTACAATCACTTGTGGCAAATATAAGTTACAATCATTGCACGCAGACTATTTTCTTTCTAACATAACTCTTTTTAATCTCAAAGTTCAAACTTATGGATCTTAGTTTCTGTCTTTTAACAGGAAAGCAACCATGAGGTGTGTTAAGTGATTCAAAGCACACAGAGTTTATTTTTGTTTGACAAAGTATTATTTTTGATTACTGTTGTGGAATACAGTCTCTTCACAATTCACGAATCTTTTTTATATAATAGACTTGAAGTTTGGTGTGACAGTTCTTACTTGTTGAATAATGCTTGTTGTTGCTCATAGATCTCTCCTCTTTTAATTCTATTCCCTACTTTTTGTTTTGTTATGTTTATACAATGGCCTCGATGGATTTGGTAATGCGCATTACCGCGTGGTGGCTGTAAAAGGATGGGGTAAAATCTAGCTTGATGCAGTTTTTTGTGTTTGGTTTGCTCTTAGCTCTAAAGTCGAATAGCAGCACTGCATTTTTTAGTTTCTTGCATCAACTTCCCTTTTACAGCTTTCGGCATATCTTTTCCGCAGGGAAAAATCTGTGTAACATGAAGCTCTCGGAGAGATGAGATGTAATTTTTCTGGGAGAAAAGGTCAAAGCTGCATTTGCCTCTTCAATGGGTAAGACTAGTAAGACTTTGAGTTTGTCTGTTGTCTGTGAAGGGATCGTTTTGAGTTAATGGTAAAAGGTGATGTTGCATCGGTATGTAGTTCATCGGATGTATGATCAAAACAGTTTTCAAGCAAAAAAACTCTTGTATGAGTTTTCGTTTTCCGTATCCATATTAAACTCAAAATTGTTCCAAAACAGAAAAATATCCAACGTGTGTGAATCATATGTATAAATGGCACATTCGTGGTGTAGACACACCTTGGTCCACAGAAATGGTTTGTTGCCCAAATCAATTGTGTCCGCACTTTTATCAAAGTGTTACATCGAACGAAACAACGACCATGTTAAAAGAGTTTAAAAGGATGAATCTTTCACTACCATCTGCCATTACCACGCCAAGTGAGGATATGGTTGTTTTGCCCAACTCTAGAGTAGCGATGCCCTTTGAAGACCACGTACCCCTTTTTTTCTGTTTGAAACAACCAGCATAACCTGCATTGCGCATAATTTATTAAAATTTTGTGCGTCACTAATTGCAAAACCGTATCAAGCTTTATAAATCATTTTTGTTCTTCTTCTTGTTTTCCTATCGTTTTCAAGTGCTAACCAAATTACGAGTCTAAGATTCGATCTCAGAGAAATATCAAACGGGATCGTAAAAAGGTTCTTGATGATTTAACATCCAGCGTGAAGCAAATACAAGACGATGTAGTGAAGGAGATACTCGCACACTCAACGGAGAAACAGAGTACCTCCTACGCTTTCTCCATGGATGGAAGCTCTGACAAAGAGCTCTTCAAAACGAACGTACCAGTTGTGACCTATGGAGGAGAGATGTTAAGCCTCTTAATGACAAATACTTGAACATGAGATTTATCTATGATCTCACGGGTTCTCAACTTCAACTAAGTTTATATGAAGTCCATATGCACTAAAATATGAAATATGAATGTTTTAAGACTCTCGAGTTGTGGGCTGCGTTAGTTTTGGCGTTGGGAGTTTGTCAACTATCATGCTTGGATGTTATGAGTTGTTTTGTAATATTTCCAATTCTAAAAAGCTTGTTCATCTTTTATGAAACATGAATTTTCTGTTTGAGCTTTTTATTCCCCTCACCACCAAAAGTACATCAAATTATGATATATATCACCTCTTTTAGTATCCATTGTTTATGTAAAGGATATATCTAATATACGTTTGTCAGACTCAGAGACAAAACTGCCAAAGAAATTCCAAAAATATTCAAGTTTTGCAACAAAGTAACTAGAATTCATATTCGCATATAAGACAGTTAATTTGGTAAACATGGAATTATTGTCTTTAGAATTTATAAATGTAATAGAGAATATACTACCAATTATTACAAAACTATTAGCTTTCTTAACAGAATCCAACTATATAAAAGAAGGAATAAACTATTGATAATAAAAATGGAATTGATTTAAAAAGAATAAAATATATTTTTGTTCGGTAGTTGTTATTACTAACTACTAAAAGTAGAACGGAGAGGCCATGCAAAGCAAAGTGTACGCCATTTTGGGTTTCAAGAGAGCGAGACCCACTTCCACCACAGTTTGTCTTCATCTTCTTCGCATCTTTTACATTTTCTTACGTCATCTTCTCCGTTTCGCAGCTCAAGAAGCCTATCCATCTCCATTCCTCTCGAATCTCCGTGTTTTCTATACGGTAAGCCATCACGAAAACGATCTCTCAAATTGAGAAATCTTCCGATTTCTTGGAAAGCATAAATTCGCCTCTGTTCTTGAATTTTTGTTGTTGTTCGTCATTTGATTTATATCTGAATCTCCGTCGTTGGTAAATTTGGATTTGCTCATTGCTTATCAGATATCAAAGCGACGAGACGATGCTGAAGCTTTTGGATCTGTTCATAACGTCGTCGATACCAGTTGGGAAGATTCTTGTGATAACAGGAATCGGGTTTTACTTGGCTCTTGATCGAGTTAACATTCTCAATCACGATGCTAGAAAACAGCTCAACAACGTCAGTTTTTTATTTTCTAATAATAGTTCTTCTCTGAGGTCTCTCTCTCTATATATATGAGTGATTCTTTACGTACAGAGTTTTTGTTTTTTGGCGCTACAGATAGTTTTTTATGTGTTTAGTCCTTCACTCGTTGCAAGCAGTCTAGCTGAGACTATTACTTATGAAAGCTTGGTGAAAATGTAAGTTGCTCATTCCAAAATTTTCAAACCAGAGAATTGAAATGTGAATTTTTAGATTTTTTGTTGGGGGAAATATATTTTTCAGGTGGTTCATGCCACTCAATGTTCTGCTCACATTCATCATTGGCTCGTTTCTTGGTTGGATTGTTATCAAAATCACTAAACCTCCTTCACATCTCCGTGGCATCATAGTTGGTTGCTGTGCTGCTGGTAACAAAAGTTGTTTCATTCTTGAATTCCTTAGAAGGTCTGAATCAGTAATAAAATTGTAAAATCCAATAGGAAATTTGGGAAATATGCCACTCATCATTATCCCGGCTATATGCAATGAGAAGGGAAGTCCTTTCGGAGATCCTGAGACTTGTGAGAAACATGGGTTAGGTTATATTGCACTCTCAATGGCGGTATGTAAGATTACTTTTCTTCTACTATGAAGGCTTTACTCAGGATGTTATAATACTAATAAGAAGTCAAAACGTTTTGGGATAATGTATATTAGATTGGAGCCATTTACATATGGACTTATGTGTACAATCTTATGAGAGTGCTAGCGAATCCGGACAATGAAGCACCGATAATCGTTACATCCTCTACAGTGCCATTGATTCCTCCCAAAGACATTGAAGTTGAGGAGCAGGTCTTACTCGCTTTTTTTGTTCTTCTGATATTCTTGCAAGCATTTTTATGCTTTTAACTTATGATTTTTGGGGAGATTTTGTGTACGTGACAGTTTGGAACTTGGAACAAGATCAAGCAGAGAGTGTCTTCTGCAGCAGAGAAAATCAATCTACGAACGATATTTGCTCCTTCGACTATTGCAGCGGTTTGTTTCAGAGTTCCCTTGAACCAAGAAGAGTGCTAGCTTATGTGTTCATAGACTCATACTAAATAAGCATTTTCCATCTTCAGCTTATTGCGCTTGCGATTGGGCTTATTCCTACACTAAGGAAGCTACTGATTGGTAACACAGCTCCACTCAGAGTGATTGAGGACTCAGTATCTCTATTGGGGTATGCTACAACATATAATATACTTAACAACTATCAATTTGTATCAAATGCTTAAGTTGAGTAGCTTAATCCACTTCTTGAAGGGATGGGACGATTCCTCTTCTAACTCTGATTATAGGAGGAAACCTTCTCAAAGGTAAATAACAAACAATAACCAAAGCTACAAGAAAACTTTATTTTTCCAAAGAGACAAATCTTTAAATCTATTGCTCTCTCTACGTTCAATAATCACAGGCCTCAGGGGTTCAGGAATGCACAGGTCAGTCATAATAGGCGTGGTGGTTGTGCGTTACGTGTTGTTACCAATATTAGGTGTTCTAATAGTACAAGGAGCGCATCACTTGGGTTTAGTTACATCCGAACCGCTCTACCAGTTTGTTCTTCTGCTTCAGTATGTTGTTCCACCGGCAATGAATCTTGGTTCGTTCTTCAAGCTCAGAAAATACTAGAAAAAAACACATCACACTCTCTTTCTCATAGACTCTCACTTGACTTGACCCTTTTGGCAGGTACAATCACTCAACTATTCGGGTCAGGAGAAAGTGAATGCTCTGTGATTCTCTTCTGGTCTTACGCTTTGGCTTCGGTTTCTCTCACCGTCTGGCCAACATTCTTCATGTGGCTTGTAGCCTGAAAAAACACCCAACACACACGCACATACACAAACGAGTAACATTTGCAAATCTCTCTACTTTGAGAAAAACTAGAGCAATTGATATTTTCTTTCAATGTTAAAGAAGTTGAGGGTTATACAACTGGGAATTAGAGACCCAAATCAAAGGGGAAGTTTAAAAACTTGATCATCCTAAGATAGCAAGATAAATGCTTGAGACAAGCAATGAGAAAGTTGGTACAAACTATACTACTGAGAGTTCATTAAGAGATCTTCAGAGAGATGACTTGTCAGGTAGATCATCGAAGTAAGGATGCTCCATAGCCTTCTTTGCTGAGATACGTTTAGCTGGCTCGTACTCCAGCATTTTCTGTTTAGGAACAAAACGGGAGCAAAGAAAAACGCAAATTACTTTCCGCTGTGTGATTCTCAACCAATCAAGCAAGGTATGAGAGGTGTGCTTGGAACATTTAGGGACTTACTGATAAGAGATCAAGTCCAGCTTCATCGAGGTTTGGAACAGCTGTTGTGAGGCTCAACGGTTTCCATTGTGGGTATTCATGCCAGTCCTTGAGTTTGCTCACTCCAGGCCACACTTCTTCGTTTGGTGTTCCCAGCAACCTGAACTCCACAGGGCAGAAAGAAACAAAGCATGCAGAGTATAAGCAGATGTCATGTTTGTGTGTTAGAGAAAGGTGACGAAGAACAGAAAGCCTCACCTGAAGATACGTAGGAGCTGTTGGAGCTCAGAGTCTCCAGCAAAGATTGCTTGCTTGTTCACTAGTTCAGCTACAAACAACAAGGAATCAAAACTGTTAGTTCTTGCTACAGTTACACTACAGAAGTGAAACCGATAATAAAGCTGAAAAGAGAGGAAGTTGTACCAAAAATGCAGCCAACAGACCACATATCCACTGCAGTTGAGTAATGGGTTGCTCCAAGAAGGACTTCAGGAGCTCTATACCATAGAGTCAATATCTGTTGAAATGAAGATCAAGGGAGGGAAAACACTATGAGTTAAACTCCAGACAAACAAAGATAGGAGGACTTCTTAACTCTAAGAAATTGAAATGTTTTCAACAACATATAATTAATTATACCTCATGTGTATACTTTTTCATTGGAAGAGTGAAGGCTCTGGCTAATCCAAGATCCGCAATTTTGAGCGTCATTGAGTTCCGGTCCATCAAGAGATTGTGAGGCTTAAGATCCCTGCAATGAAACCAAGAGTAAGTAAGATTAGTGATGCGTCTCATAATGGATTTTCTTCAAGGCTTCTTGAAACAGAGAATGGATATTTGTACCTGTGCAACACCCCATGGCCATGGCAGAAAGCCATGCCTTTGCATAGTTGGTACATCAAGCACTGCAATCAAGATTTCCAAAAAAAAAAAAAGAGTATCTTTTTAGCTAAATTGAGTGGGAGTTGAAGTGAAAAAGAAAAGGACAAAAGCTCCAAATTTTAAAAACCTTGACAGTGTCCTGAGGAATGTTCTGTCCAGCTTGCTTAAAGCTCCGGATGAATTTCTTGAGATCAGTGTCAACGTACTCGAAAACCAAGTAGAGTACAGTTTTGCCTTCTTTGTTTAACCCTTGCTTAACGTCCATCAACCTGGAGAAATCATTATGACAATAAGCTCTATGTAGAATTGCACTCACTACAATTGTATAACACAGCAAGACATGAAACCAAAGATCTATACCACCTAGAGAGTGACATAAAGCGAGAGAAGTGCAGGGATTAATTGAATAGAGAGATGAAATCAATCTGAGAATTCTCAGAAAGAGAGACAAACCTAACGATGTGGGGATCGCGAGCGAGCATACGCAAGATGGAGATCTCGCGAAGAGTGGTGGGAGGGACGCCTTCTTCGTCCTCATGGAGACGCGTCTTCTTCAAAGCGACGATCTTCCCAGTAGCCTTCTCTCTTGCTCTGTAAACTTTCCCGTATGTGCCTTCTCCTACTTTCTCCAGCTTCTCAAACGCTTCCATGGCCGACACTGCAGATTTGCCTCCATTCTCCATATCTCTCTGCTTTTGCTTCGAAAAATATCTCAGATGTTTGGTTCAAATGGGAAGAAGAAGAGAGAAGAGGCGATTAGACAAGTGTAGATGGGTTTATATAGAGAGACTGTAGGAAAAGGTATCCCTCTCTCTTTCAGACATATCACAACGGTTCTTGTTTTTTCAAATTTCAAACCGGAGCGTCACTCATACACCCACTAGGGCTTTTTCTTTATTTATTTTTTTCTGATAAAAATCTGAATTTATTTTTATTTTCTGATAAAATTGTAATAAACCGAAGTTACCAATCAAATTCAGTTACTAACCGAAATTGTAGTTCGACTGAAGTATTCCTCTTCTGTGTTACTAATTAACCAATTTATTTTTTAGGCCAAAAAGACTGAAGTCGAAATACATGAAGTCTGTCGGTAATATATAAATCCAAAACTTTTCTTTCTCTCTTTAACAAACTCAACAACAACAACAACAAATGTTACATGGCAATAGAAATTTAATAAGAGAACAAAGTGTGGAATGATTCAAGAGTTTATGCAAAGATCACGGAAGAAGCTTATAAAGAGTTCACTCTTTTTTTTTTTTTTTTGGGTTTTAAGCAAATTGTTGACCACCAGTTGAAGATGAAGAAATGGTAGTGAGAACATCAGTCACCGATGCCATCACGCTCAGTGCTGCTTTCAGCACGGCTTGTGAACATCCTGGCTTCACTATCGTCCTCACCTGACCCAATCCCCAAAATGACAAAAAAATTATGAATACACGACGAAACAACTATAGTAAAAGAAACACAGAAGAAAAAAAAAAAAAGTTTTACCTGGTCTAGATATTCCTGTAGCTTCTTGATACGTCCCATGTAATCCTGATCTTCAACACAGAGACTCACTGCTTTAGCATCAGAACCAGGACCATCGTACTGTAGCGGTCCTGGGTTTCTGTACAGATCGTCCATCAAGAATTTCTCTGAGTTCTGTCTCAAAAGTCTGCCAAAAAAAAAACATACATGACATAAAATCAGTTGAGAACTACAAGTCAACGTTATTAAGCAAGCGTCTTCATGTTTTGTAGAAAGATTTGCTTACTCATATGCTTTTCCTTTCAAATCCACCATAGCTGGATGGATGGCGGGTCTACCAATTGAAGTTGAAGTAGAACTAGCATTTTGGGACCAATTCTTCACCGTCATCATTGCCTACAAAGGTATGAGATCAGTAAAGAAAATAAATAGTAACGCCATCCTAAATAAAGAAGGAAGAAGACGAAACTCAACTGTAATAGGTGCAGCACCACATTTCCACTTGTTTACAGGACTTTTTAGGTTGGTCACTGTTGCCATGTAACCGTTCAGACCAGCTGCGAGGATGTGGTAACATATATGTCCAAGAACCTGACGGATTTTTCCATTCCATAGAGTGATTATTCACGCAGATTATTAATTTGCATTGCTATTGTGATCAGAGTGGCAGTGACTTACGTAGGCGTAATCACAATCGAATTTCGATGGAAGAGATCCACGAGCTTGGTAACCGAAGAAGTGACATATAGCATTGAATTTCTTCCCCTTGTATGTGCCTTCTTTCTATCAAGTTTCAAAGATTTAATATCATAGGCAATAGTGTTTCTAGATGCTGCAAACAACTTGAATATTCGGATAACAGTATTGCGAATCAATAGAAATCAGTGAGAGCATACCAAACGCTTGTTCATTTCAGTCTCCACGAGATACGCGAGAAGCTTCTCCGTCTCAATCTAGAGAAGAAAGCAAAACAAGCAATTAGGATTCCAAATTTGTCAGAACATTAGTTGCTCCAATTTTTTGCTTCTTGTTTTTCTTACCTGAGATAGCTGAGCAGAATCATCAGACTCAGGACAGAGAAGTAGCTGCAACAACAAAAGTGAACATCTTGTAAGCATCCATACTTATTTGCTTTAGAGTAAAACAAAGAGAAGTCTCACGTCCAAGAATTCTAACCTGTTTCTTAATGAATGGAGGAAGAAATTCAAACAAAGCAGATGACCAAGGTGAGAGCTGGGTAGAAATCTTATCAGCAGCTACACCCTGCCTAAGTAGCCCGTGAATTTCCTGCATCACAAAAAGTCAGCTTAGACATGAGATATGATACTAAAACGAACATCTCAGTATTTAAGAAAGAAGAAAAATATCTACAAATGATAAATACATATGTTTACAAGTATCAAATCATTACCTTCAACAGAGCGTAGACTTCAGGAATACTCTCTATGATCCCTTCGGGAATGAGAATGACTCCATGATTCTTGTCTGGTGCAAACAAATGGTACAGCAGTCAAGTTAGTGAACGTTAAAAGACATGGCTGCATAATCTTTCAGATATTAGTTTTCGTAATGAGACCTTGTCCTGCTCTTGCTTGAACTGCATCACAGATCTGTTTTGAAATGTCGAAAATGGTGAGCTTAGATGCTGCAACCTCCTCGCCCAGTATCACCTGAGAGAACGCATCACATTCAATGAGAGTCTAGTAATACGGGCACGCAAACAGATCAATTAGCTATGTTAAGAAACCGAAATCAAAACACCAACCATGTTTGGATGAGACTGGAGGGTACACTCGAGGGCAACATGAGAGTGCTTCCGACCCATGAGACGGATGAAATAATAGTACTGCCAATAAAAACAGAAAGTGAAATTTGATATCAGAATCATAGCTTTTGTTTTGTTCTCCACATCCTTGATCGAAGCATTTCTTTTATGGTCAAAATCGAAGTATTTCTTATCATTAGAAGATGAAGTAAATAAATTGCAGTTAGACTAGAAATTTCTCACTAGTTGAAAGTTCAGCTAGAAATAGCATTTACCTTCTCTGCAGAGAGAGCATCAGTGCAGGCATTGCTAATGAGCTGAGAATTCACCTGTATGAAGCAAAAGATCATTAGCCAAACATAACATATGTTTTTGCATTTACAAGGACAAAGGGATCATGTTGGCTGCAATAGCTACAAAAATAACTAAGACAAAAGTAACCAGAGGGTTAAAGTTCAGATTTACCTTGCATATGGTGTCAAAACCAACGTTTGCCTCCACAAACTGATTCTTGAGATCTCCATTTGTAGTAACTGGAACACCAACTACCTGAAATTTTCTCGATGACTTATCGTATCAATGGGTTTTCTTTTGAGAATTAAAACTGAATGACCAGTGTACTTCATAAAGGGATTTTAAATAAACCTATCGAAAAAGAAAATGGTGATAAAGAACAAGTTAGGACCTTTGTTGAGCATTTTGCTTCAGCGAAAAATTCAGCAAGATGAGCGGCATCTGTGTTTGATATTACACCTTCAAAAAGTCCAATATAAATTCGTGGTTTAGTAAAAACTTGGACCAGAACTTCGCCAGTGAAATAAATAAACACGTTAGGTACCTCCAATGATAACAAGGCCATCTAACTTCAAATCTGTGCAAGCTTTGAGTGCTGCGTTAACCTGCTCAGTAGATCTGATCTGATCCTTGGTCCTTCCGAGCAAATCATAGCCACCTTAAAAAATACATTTCACCGCCAATATATCAGAACGTGGTAATGAACAAGATTCTCAATATATCAGGAGAAAAATGCTTTCATCACACAACTTACCCTGGTTTTTGTAAGTCTGGAGTATATCATCTGTGATCTCCAGAGTCTTTTGTGCAAATAGACCTTCCGAACCACCTATGGACATTTGTAGCAGAAATAAATACGGTAGTTCTCACAAAGTGTAAATTTTGATGAACTGTAATACAAAAGAGGAATCTCTAACAGAACTTGCCCATACCAATGAGTATCAGAGAGAATGAAACTTACCCAAAAAGCCAAGTAAAGTGCTTTTAGCGTTGTGCACCTTAAGAGCCTCGTAAAGACCCCAGATAACATTGTGTCCACCCGGAGCTTGCCTTCCACAAAACACGATTCCAACTCTGCAGTAGAAAACAGATTGAAGTAAATAAAAAAAAAAAGCTTCCTTTACTGATAAAGTAAACATAGAGAGCCCAACCGGAAACAGGAAATAGAAAAGAGCAAAATGGATGCGGAACCTAGTTGATGGAAGCTCAGAAATGATGTGAGCATCAGAAACTGTGGCAGCTTCCCTGAGGAAATGAGCCAAAGGCTGGCCTTTTGTACGTGGGAAAGCACGAGCAATGATGTGGGAATCAGAAGCCTCGGCCACAGTGGTTCCATCACCAAGCTCCACGCGGACAGTAGATCCCTGAAAAACGAACATCAAGCAGAAAAAGAGAAAAGAGAGCTTGTTCAAAATAGTATTATTACAAATGACAAACTTGAATGAAACAGAAGATCTCTCTAAGACTGCAAATCCAAAAGGACGAAGCTTTGGAATCAGAATAAAACAGATCCGAGATCATTACAATTTAGATCTGCTAATAATGTTCATCGAGTTTCGAAATCACAACAAACAAAGCAGCAGAAACTTGGATTGATTGCAATAAACTGTGATAAATATATGAAACAAGAAAGCTAAAGTCTTCAAATAGATCCAATGAACGGAACAAGTAAGAGCAATAGAAGTAAGGAAGCAGTAGAAACTATGAAGAAGAAGAACCTGGAGGCAAGGAGGAAGCTCGGGTTGGTACTGAGATCGGAGTTGCTGGAGAGGAGAGAGTTCTCTGGGGATACCGAAATCTGAATCCATGGCGGTAGGTTTCTATGTGGAAGTAAGTGTGTTTGGTGAAATGTGTGCGTGTGAGAGAGAGAGAGAGACTTGGAGTGACTTTTGTTTTGTTTTCTTTGAAAATATATATAGTGAGGCAGGGAGGAAGACGGAAGAATATACCCACCAACCCAAAACACATCTACAAACTATTTTCTTGGTCTCGTCCTCGTCTTTCAGATTTACGACTAAATCTCTCATTCTCTTATTTGTCCCTCCATATTTCCACTATTTACTAACATAGGCCACTGGATCTCTGTCATCCTCACCTCGAAATCAACCCATGTTTCCCGCTATTTACAAAGTTGACTTTATATGATGAATACACACTATTCAACTCGGACTACTCGGGCCAAATCTTTTGGTTGCAACCTTTTTACTATGATTTTCTCTAAATTCACGATTTCGTGTAGCGACATGCAAGTTTCGTATGAAAAGTCACTTTTGGTTGTGATTCACACAATTCTTAAAGGAAAAGTTGTTGCATTTGATTAAATTCGTTTGTACAATCTGAGCTTTCAGAGGTAATAAAACTCATAACTAGTGATTTTTGACATATGCCCACTTCTCTCTCGATTTTGGTTGGTCCAAACAAAAAAAGGAACAAATCCATACATTTTGGTCCAAAACTCGATGCATGGCATAAAATGAGTACTCTTCTTAGGGAAATGGTTTTTGAGCATTCTTGCGGATCAATATTACGTAGAGGTCAAACAGAGGGATACTAAAAGACAAGAACAACGATTACACCTTAATACTCTCTCTATGAAAGTTGAGATTGCAAATGATACGGAGGAGAATGGAAGACAAAGTTTTGCTATCACACTCCAGAAATCCGCAAGGCCTGCAAAGAAAAGAAATCATGTGTCATTTTCTGAATTTCAAATTACAAAAAAATCACGAAGATGTTTACTTTAAGAAAGAAAAGAAGAAGACTAACCTGAAACACAAAATCATTCTTCCATGTGATCTTCAGCGCCGGATTCTTTGACATTAACAGAGAAAGAGTACTCCTGGTCACAACCCAAGTATGAGTCGCACATGAAGTACAGTGTGTATGACTTCTCTCCTGGTTCACTCGGTACTTGGAAATCCAGCTTCACCTTCGCTTTCTTTGGCAGTGAGACACGCTTGATGGCCACCAACTGGTTCGTCTTGGTGTCCCCCACAACCAGCCACCACCCTTCTTCTTTGGTCTTGGGATACCTGGGTGCATCCACGGCTCCCACTTCTTCTCTCCCCTCCATGTCTCTCTCAAGCATCACTTGCAATGTCACCTCTTTTCCCGGGGTCACCTCTTCGCTGTCCACAACCTCGTACGTAAGGTCAATGTTTGGGAAGCGGTTGCAGAATCTGGCTATGTCTAGGAGCTGGGTGTCTTCCATGTTGAGAAGCTCGCGGCGTTCTTCGTCCTCCATCTCCACAAGATCAAATACCGTTTCAATGTTTTTCCCCGGATTCTCTTGGCATTTTTTGGCCAAGTCCTTTGTGAAGTGAGGGAGCTGCAAAAGCATCGAGTCCCGCTCCCACATGCCTTGAGTCACCATCTGGCTTGCTTCCATAGCTAACAGGGCAAGATTCAGCCAGCCATTGCTCGATATCACATCGACCATTGCTTGAAGGAGTCTGGTTGCAGATAGGAGGACATCACGCTGATCCATTGCCAAGTTGACGCTGATATCTTGCCTCGAGAAATGCGCCTGAAGAAGCGCGTTTGCCTTCACATGAGGGTCTGTGCAATTTGGGTTTTCAAAAGAGAACCTCTGGTGATTGATGAGCCTCCGAACTCTGTCCTCTTCACCAGGCCTTATAGGGATCATGTCATACTCCGACGCTGATGTTAAGATCTCAAGAAGTCCCTTCATCTTGGTTTTAGAAGACAAAAGAGAACTGAAACGCTCGATGGTGGTGTAACTGATGTAATAATAGGAAGCAATCATACCAAGGTTGACAGGAGAGAGGTCCATCTCATCCTCTATCTCAATGCATTTACTGGCTTCAAGATCAGACAAGGTGTTCTCAACCAGCTCTGATAGGTGATCAGACAAATGCCTGTGGCTGACTCCTTGGAGATTGTAGTAGTTAGGGTTCTGGGGAAGCCTCCTATACATGAACGTCCATGTAAGATAATCCACAGCATCTTGTTTGTTCTCTATAACCCCAGCAACCACTTCTGCGTTGAAATTATCGTGCAAGAAATGCTGGAGATTACTTTCCACAGGGAAGGCTTCATACAGAAACTTCTTGTAATACTCTTTGCGAGGTCCGTGACAGAATATCACACACTTCCCGGCATTGTCAAGCAGAGGTCGGCTTGCACGCCCCATCATCTGAAGCAAATCAGAGACGGCATAATCTGAATGTGAATTTTCCCTTCCATCGTAATACTGCGTCCCCATTACGACCACCAAATGCGCAGTTAATGGAGTGCCCCAACACAATGAACTGCTCATCACACAAGCCTGAATCCGTCCAGCTTCAAAGAGCTGTGTCACGATCTCCTGATCCAGATTGCATAAACCCTCGTGCAAGTACCCAACACCATGGCGCAGTGTCTCCTGCAGTGTTTTCTCGTGGATTTTTTCAATAAAAGGCTCCATTTCTTCTAGATCCCCTAACAAGAAATCAGCGCTCTGCGGGTTGTCCATGTAAGAGTAAGCCATCAGATCCACAGCAGTCAAGCGGACATGTTTACGGGTTGGGACAAAAACGATAGCCGGCTTCTTGTTCTTGGCATGCTGGACTATGGCAGTGTAGGTTGGCTTGGTCATCGCCTGCATCCTAGCTTCAAAACTGGATATATCCACTCCTTGAATGTGGATCTCCAGTGGAACAGGACGGACTCCAGGAGGGAAGTTGAAAAGGCCGTGGGAACTGGCCCCAATCCACTCCCCAAGATCTTTAGCATTTGCAAGGGAAGTAGAAAGCGCAACAATCCTGATCTTATTATCACCCTGACTTGAAATGTATCTCATCCTAGAGACGATTACCTCCAACACTGTACCACCTTGACCTTCACCAATTAGATGGAGCTCGTCGACAATGAAAAGACTAACCTGTTGAATGTTTTTTCTCTGTTTCCACCTGCGGGAAAGGGCATCCCATTTCTCAGGAGTACTTATGATTATCTGACCTTCCCCAAGCAGCTTAAGATCCAACGCTGTCTCCCCGGTCAGCTCAACAACCCGTAAACCAAGACCCTTACCAAACTTCCTCTCCCAGATGCGAAACTGCTCCTTAGCAATAGCTTCTCGCGGCGCAATATAGACAACACGCATTGTAGCATCAGGTCCACTTTGCCTTTTCTTATCTTCTTCCTGCCTTAAGAATACTTCTTGATGATTCTTCAGTATAGCAAACTCCGCACATATAGTCTTCCCACTTCCCGTTGGAGCAGCAACCAACACATTGTCGTTCGTGTTATACAAAACCGTAAAGACCTGAGTCTGCACCGGATTAAAATGCTTGAAATCCTGATAGAGTCGCTCGTAATTTGGATTCCTTAGCGCCGTGACCGGGAGGGGCTGCAAGTCCAGTAGCTCTGTCGGTGGTGGGTACTTTTCTGGAAGAATAAGATGTCTGAAAGATACAGGCAACACAGTCTGCGAGCCAAGCCACTTGTCTGAAACGACTCGGACAAAATACTGAGGTGGGAGCGGTTCAAAGATTGGCACTGTGAAGTGTATAGTGTGATCCTCAGTAATATACTGCTTCTTCAAAAGGAAATACTCGTGATGAAGGATCTTCTCACCATCATTGTCTTCCACGATTATCCAAAACGGCTCAACATATTTATGAATTTTTTCGTCCCACTGGAAGTCAGGTGTAATTGTGAGCTCCACCCGCAGAACAGTTCGAGTAATAGGCTGAACTTGTGCCGCAAGATCCAATTTTGGGAACTGGTGGATGAATTTGTGAAGCGGTCTGCCCATCTTAGGACTACGAATAAGCTCTCCTAGCTCCTGTGAGGACAGATCATAGTACCTCTCCCACACCAAATCTTTCTTCTCCAACTTCATCAGAATCTCATTGGGAATTCCATGAAACTGACGAAGAGGTGTCTGGACACTCCACATCCTCTTCCCAACCATTTTAGACAAGTTCAGAGCTTTCTCAGCCAATTGAGCCCATCCGCGCTTCAATACAATTTCATAGAGAGCTCGTACAAGACGTCCAGCACTCTGAACACGATAGAAAGAAATGAGACGTAAGCACCAGAAAATAGATGCAGCAATTTATCAAGGTAACTAAGAGAGATGAGAGAAGCAAAGAGAAAAAGGAACAAACCTGAGTAATATAAACCATGTCTGATGTCAAAGAAAGACCCTCAAGCTTTAGCTGGGAAATATATGCCTGTAGTAAAACATTAATCTTTGCACTGGGCTCCTCCAGAGTTTCCTTGATTGGAATCGGGACCCGATCCAAAAGTTTTGCCAGTTCCATCTTCTCATCTTGCCGAACGGTCACATACTTGAACTCCTCGCTCAGTGAGAACAGACGATAAAGATCTATATCACCCATCGTTGGCTTCAAATGCTCATTGTATGTAGCTATGGTCCCATGAGTTATGTAGTAGTAGCTAGCAATGCGTCCCAAATCAGTGACTTGGAAGTACCCACTTTTCCTGTCATACTTAACCAAGTTGTTTTTGTCCAAGATAGTAGCAGCTGAATGTATCTGCAAAAACAACGATTCAAGAAAATATTAGACATAGTTAGCCATATAAGATAATTTAAAAAGTAACTTTAGAGCAATGATATTGAAATACTAAATCTGTAATCAACTTGAAAGAAACAAGGCACGCACAAGGATCCAAGATTTCATCATGTATTGCCTAACAGACAGTGAAAAAGCTAATGATACTAGGAACAGCATTCGTGGAAAATGATATCAAACAAATGGACAAATACTAATCAGATAGATGCTCCTCACTCAGAATTGTCAAAAGAGAAATCTAAAATACTAATTTTACAATCAATGTGATCCAACCAGTTCATCAAGGACTGCATATAGTGGACAGAGGCAAAGCTATTGATGCTAGGCCAATTGCTATGGGCAGTGATACTAAATAAAATATTAATAAACTAGCGGTCCGAGAAAAAAGAGCTCGTCAAACAAATAAAAAGCAATTCTCAGAGCAATGACATCAAATAATAGGATGCAAACTTATTATCCAAATTCTCAAAGAGAATATGAAATACGAATTTCGTGATCAACTTAGAAGGATAAAAAGCATGCAAAGTTGAACCCAAGAGTTCATCATGCACTGGATATATTAGACAGTGGGAAAGCTTCAGATACTAAGCATCCTAGTTATAGGCATTTAATGATAGCAAAGAAATTTAAGAGTAGATAGCAAGAGTTCAGGTTAATGTAGATGAAAGTACATACCAGGTCAGCTCTTCTTTCCTCCAACACTACGTCTTTTGCAAGGGCATCAGGCGCTAAACCATACAGCGTTGGATTACGAACCATACGAATATACAAATATGTATAGCCAAGCCAATGGCAAGCCTCTCTAGCGTTCTGAACGGTTCCAAGCACGATTTCAGCATTAAGCTGATCAGCAAGTTTGGAAATAAACTGGCTTTCAATAGGTAATTGCTCATTCATTAAAGAAAGATAATACTGCAGCTCGCTGTAGCCAGTGATAATTATACCCTCCCCATACTGATCATACTGAGGTCTTCCAGCACGACCAAGCATCTGCATAACATCTAGAGGACTTAGTTCCATCCACGCCCCTTTCTCAGGATTATAGACCTGGGTTCCTTTGATTATGACAGTATGTGCGGGTAAATTCACACCCCAGGCGAGAGTTGCTGTGGATACCAAGACTTGCACATGCCCTGCACCAAAAAGCGCCTCAACTATCTCACGATCAATCCTTGTTAGCCCAGCATGATGAATAGCAAAACCGTAAGGCAGGAGTTTTTTCAGCTCGTCATTCTTAATAAGTTCAATCTGACTGTTAAGAACTTCACGACTTGCACTATCTTCTTTCAAGAATCTGCTGAGGGTATCGTTCGCCATTGCGGTATCCACTATTGCTTTTGCAGTTTTTGCTGTTTCCTTCCTCGAATGAACAAAAATAAGGACCTGGTGCTTTCCAGCACCAGCCAGCACTTTCTGATAACAAATATCATTCATCAATTGGAACCTCTGCAACGGTTTCTTCACACTGATTCCAATATACTGCTGACCAAGAGGCACGGGTCTGTAGCTGCGGTCGAATTTAAACAACCCTTTCTTAAGATCAACCCGCAAAAATAAGGCCACATCTTCATAATTTGGCAGTGTAGCCGACAAACCCACCAAGCGAATATTCTCCTTCGTGGTTTCAATCTGTCTCAGAGTCCTAGCGACAATGCTTTCAAGCACAGGCCCTCGATTATCATGGAGAAGATGGATTTCATCGATTATAAGAAGCTTCACAAGCTGCGTATAAGTGCGATCCCCAGATTTCCTGGTGATGATATCCCACTTCTCTGGCGTTGTAACAATTATCTGAGTCTCCTCAATTTCTTTCCCACTAAGGGACTGGTCCCCACTGAGTTCCCTTACGGTAACCCCATAATCCTTCAGACGATTAGACAGATTACTGACGACCTCGGCAACAAGGGCTTTCATGGGTGCAACATAGACAATTTTGTAATCTCCATGGTTATATGTATGATCTTCGTTTCTATGCTGTCCAAGTTGCTGCAGTATGGTGAGCATAGCAACATTGGTTTTCCCAGCACCAGTTGGAGCACAAAGGAGAATGTTATCTGCCTTAAAGAGCGCAGTCTCATATACTTTGCTCTGAACCCTGTTCAACTGTTGCATTCCCTTAAAAGCAGGTTGGGCAAAATGTGGCAACTCGGTGATCTTCACAAGCCTCTCATTGACATCCACCTTTTTAGAAACCCATGGCACATGAACTTCATCATATCCCTTTCCATGACTTCTGTAAGAGCCAGGGGGCAGGTCACACTTCTTATTCGCCATCAGGAGACCACCTTGGTCAAAAGCCAAGCTCTCCAGGTCCAGCATCTGACGCTGACCCTTCAACCAAGCACTCTCTAAATCTCTATCAGCAACATCTCTCCTGCCTCTACCTCCCTCTCCACCAGTTTCGTCCTTCAAACGCCGGGCTTCTTCATTAATACTTTTCTGCAGGTTCTCCTCCCTCTCTTTCGCTGTTGCTCTTGTTGCATGCAACTGCTCGACAATTGCTGCCAACTCCGGGCCCAACCCTCTCATCTCCTCTTCAATTCGATTCCTCTCTTCCTGGTCTTGTGCCCTAGCCAACCGGGTGCACCACACAACTTTAAGGCGGTTACGCAGCAGAAATTTAACAAGGCTAAACTTCTCAAACTGAAGATGCACAAGCAGCTTGTTCTCAACATCCCTATCATCCCCTTCAGCGAGTATCTTAAGCAGCTCTTCTGCGAGAACCTGGCACTGTTGTGGATCAATCTGCTGTTCATAAGCTTGAGATATCTTTCTCTGGAGCCAATAGGCATCAATATCCTGAACGTTGAGACTGGTGCCCTCATTCGCATCTCCTGCATCCTCGTCATTAATCCCAGCATCCACCTGCATACCTCCAGTTCTCTGAGGCTCTTCATCCTCCTCGTCTTCTTCATCCTGGACCATATCAGGATCACTCTCCTCATCGTCTTCTTCATTCTCCTCAAACTCAACAGCCACACCGAGATCATCATCTAAGCCTTGATCCTCATTTGCTTGACCACCACCAGAATCACCACCCTCTTGAAAGTCCGTGATCAACTTCCCAATGGAAACAAGCTGATCGAAAACCTGATTAACCTGTTCAGGTAGAGGATTGAGAAGCTTCTGGATCTCCACCTTCTTGTCAGGGTTTTTAACTGAATCGTTCTTAAGAACAGCCAAGATCTCATCAGCGGCACCACTAACAACATTGAGAGGCAACCCACCCAGCTGCTGCTGAATAAGACTAAGCATAGCCTCGTAAGCAGCTCTCGTCTCCTTAGTCTTAGGCTGATACACAACATCATCCGTATCCGTGAGCACGCTCTCTTCCCTAAGACGACGCCTCTTGCTCTGCCGAGCAGGAACCGTATCATCCGCCACGTCACGCTCCTTCTTCTTGGACTTTTTAAGCTTATCCTCCAACTCCTGAGGCCTTCCTTTAGCAACGCGGTCTCCAAATGACTTAGGATCGATTTTCCCCCAGAGAGTTTCCGGCTCTCCTGTAGGCTCGTGCGTATCGCGAGGACGATTGTCAGTGGTTAGCACCAAGCTAGAGTTTGCTCTGTACTCATACTGTTTGAACCTGGCATGCGCTTCCGCGCCGCCTCCCAAGTTCGCCATCACCAAAAAAACCCTACATTCAATATCACACACATTAAACAAATGTTAACCCTAATAAACCCCCGAATCGAAGGAGAGAGGGAAGGAAACTTACGAAATCTGTTCGACTCTTCTCTGCGGCGAGAGAAAACCTTCCTCTAGATTTTATTTAGGTTTCCTCCGTTGTCGCGTCCTCTAACTCCTACAATTCGATCTATACGACGGACACACACACTCTTCGACTATCGAGCAACCGACTTGAGCTAGCTAGAAAAGAAGGGCTAACAAACCTAATAACGACGTCGTTTTCATGAACGACGGTTTCGATATTATATATTGGGCTTGCAAACATTTTAGTTACTAGGATGGGGTTGTAACATGTTCCGTATGCTTAACCTCGTCATTGGGCTTGTAATAGGTTGGGCCTATTGGGCTAAGCCTATAATATTCCATATGATTTAATTGAAACTTCAGCCTTTTTGTTTTTGTTTTTGTTAATGTGGGATTATTAAGCACCAATTTATTTACTACGTTTATTTGAGAAATGGAAGAATTATACTGGTGGTCTTCTTGATCATTGAATTGACTTGGCAAGATGGAGCAATGAGAATGTTTTTGTTCTGCTTCTTATCAACTCTATATTTCCATTTTCATTCGTAGATCTGGTTTATTTGCCTTTTAAGACAAGTTTCTATATGATGCATTTCATTCAAATTTGTGTAAATTTTTATAATAAACTTTGAGTTTGATTCAAATGTTTTCTCAAAAAGTTTGGCGTTTATCGAGTTGTGTTTGATTATTCTTTCCCATGATTGCTTTTGCAATGTATGTAATATTCATTGACAATAAATCATGAGATGGTTTTAAGAAAATCATATGGAAACTAAACATCCTCTTACAAATCATAATAGTTTCTCTATTACTCTTTATGGATCCAAATAAATAAAATATGAGAGACTGTTTACTTGATTCTATAAATGAATCCTATAACCATATTTTTATATGTGCTGGTCATTAGAAGCAATTTTTTCTTCCTTTCATCCACAAAACTTGTAGAAGCATAACAAAACTTGGACCCTATTAGAGTATTAGACCAAAGTCTGATTGACCCTAATCTTCCCATCTCTTCTTCTTATCCTCTTAGAAAAGGAGGACATAAACTTATAGAAGTTTCGGACTTTGTTGAACCAACATCTAGTTGACCCTGAAACTCTCAATTGTTAGCTTCCATGGATGTCGTATATAGATATACTCATCAGTCCAATTCGAAAAATAAAAACTGTACTTTTCAATTCTCGTAGTAAATGTGTTTTTCTTTTACATGCATAATGGGTATACATCATTTGTAGAATTTGTAATTTTGCAATACTAAAACTTCTCCATTGTTTTGCTTTGTATTAAAAAGAATTAGAGATATGGCAACGATAAAACTAGACAAATCGAGTATAAATGTGTAATCAACTAAAAGGACATTCATTTGTCAATTTACACGTGACTTTAATTTTTATGTTTTTTTTCTTTCTTACCGTCCGTACTTTATACCTTGTGACTATTTAGTATTTTAACTTGTCTCTGTTTATAATCTCTTAATTTTCCAACTTGCTCATCATGGTATATGTGGTCTTAGTGCTTTTTACGAAAGTAACTTTCACGGTTTATAAAAGGATACCCAAATAGAGAAATACAAGACTAAAGATGACATTAGACGACGAGAGAAACTATGAAAAGTTAACTCAACACCCGTCAACTGAATTGAATTGTAGAGATGGAATAATATTATTTAAAGTATATCTCTATTACGTCATAGAAAGTTTTAGAAACCAACTGTTTATTTAGACTAGAATCTATGATTATAGTATCAATTGACCGTGAATCGATAGGGCCAATACACAAGACTACTTATTTAGACTAATAATATGCGTATTGGCTTGAAGATGAGCATTTAATTTTGATCTAACCAACGTTCATGGTGAACTCGTAGTGGCTCTCTTTCCATTCACCATTAACAAGGTATCTCTCCAAGAAAAGCGCCTCTGTGGGGGATTTAACGGCAAAGCCTATCGTGCTTGTTGTTCCGTGCTTAGCTTCTTCTGATCCCTGATTCCCACAAAAGAAGAAGAAAAAAAATTAACGCAGGTGAATAGGTAATGATCATAAAAACGTACCTCAGTGCTTAATGTCTTACGGATGTTTTCCCAGAATAGTCCATGCCGACAATAAATGAGCTCAGAGTGTCTTTACTTTCGGATTGGAGTCGAACAGTCAGCAGCCTCAATTGTGATAGTCGGATGTCAGGGTACTGACCAAAAACCTCAACAAATGTTTTTCTATCACTTTCACTCTGCAAATACCGAAAAGAGGGTTTGATATTAAACGTATATACGCGCATCTCCAAATCCTACCAACTCGATCTGTAGCAAGACTCTTCTACTAAATTACCTTATCGAGTCCACGTGAAGAAAGGACATGAACTCCGTGGTCAACATTGTTTATAGCCACAACTGCCGAATCTCTGCTCCTTTTGGAGATATGAACCATTAATCCTGAAGCAAATATGTCGACCACAATTAGGTTAAACGCCAGGTCTCTCAGCTTATCTTCATGTTGTTTTAGTTCCTCTGCAAACATCTGTGGATTCTTTGTGCTCTGTAAATAACAAACCCTGTGTGATCCAACTAGTTTACAGAAAAGATAAAATAAAATAATAGAAATAAACATCAATTAATATCAAACCTTCACGAACTCAAGAGGAAGTAACTCGGCACGGCTAAAGATGTTTGATGGCGTTTTGTTCACAAGAAACGCAACTCGGCCTTTTGTTGAGCATCCAAACCACGTTCCTCCGTTCGGTTCAGAAAAACTAGCCAATATCTCCCCAGCTTTATCCCAAGCCGCCGCTTTTATGTCCCTTTGGACGAATAACAAAACAATTAGTTCGTCAACAATGCAATATATGTATAAATAATGACTAAAAGCCATAAAAGATCGGCTCAGATAGATTTGCCTGAATGCCCAATTGTCTCTATTTTGCAGCAAGGTAAGTCTGCCTTGTCCCCATTCGAATGCGACTATCCCCATTTTTTAAGTATTTTTGAAAAGAAAAGAAAAACTATATTGTATCTGGTTTTTTTTTTTTTTTAACAAAATCTAGATCTGTATCTGTTTGTTTGTGTTGTTGTTGAGAGAAGAATCCTTTATTTATAACAAAATTTAAGGTTCTTTTCTCTATTTCTTTCTTCACCTGCCCACTTGATAAATCTATCCATTTTTGGTGATTTGCGTAGATAGTCAAGATGTACTAAAACTGCTTCATTGAGTAATGATTGTATGGAGTAGTCATGTACATATGGAATATATTTTCTTTCCAATGTTTTATATATGTGATGATTGCATATATATATATCTAAATTAATAATGACTATTGTTCATTATTCAAATGCTATTGCAACATCTAAAAATGCCATCAATAATGACAATTGTACATTCAAGTATTCAACTGCTCTTCATTTGCAAACTATATGCAGTCCACTTGAGAGGTGGCTGTGTTTTTTCAATCCGTTAATTTGTATTTGATTAGTGTAGTCGTGCGCTTATATTTTTTAATTCACATTGTAGCATTTGAATTCTTCTTTTTTATCCTTACTTTTCCCCATTATGTTATTTTGTATAAATAATATGGCAATTAATTACAATCAAAGAAATGAACATACACATGCGTCAATTTGCTCGTGCATGCAACTAATTTTATATTTTCCTAGTCTAGGAATTTTTTTATAAAAAATTAACAAAATATTAGAAGCCTTAAGGATATGTTTAAACGACATTAGTTAATTAATGCATTACAAATATATTTTTTTTTTTAAACATGAGGGAGTACAGGGAAGACGGTATATATTACTACTATATGATTTGTAAGACTATAATACTAATCAGCAAAAGTGGTCGCTCTGTTGAAAATGAGAGTTTGTGTTCATCAGTCTCTTACTAGAAATGGCAATAATTAAAGAACGAGCGTTTGGTAAATCGTTTCATGTCAACATCTATACTCATGAGTGATGAGTCATGACTCACCAGAAGACAAATACTTAAAGATAAAACTAAAGATACTAATCTGGTACATGGGAGTAAATAAAATTGTGCAGGCCAATTCGATTTCGTTTGCCTAGCTAGTGTATATAAGAGTTTATAATAAAACAAACAAACTAAGAAAAGCATGTTACGTTATTGATGAATGCTTTTAAAAAAAAAAAATGTTACGTTATTGAATATTCATTATTACATTTTTGATTTTTCTGTAAGTATGGTTATGAGAGATTGAGAAACAATGAGTGAGCAAAAGTGATTTTTCTGTTAGAAATGAGAGTTTATTTATAACCCAAAAAAAACTCATGTGTTCGTCAATCTCTTAACCCAAAATGGACTATATTCATGACAACGAGGCGGTGCAACGATCCGTCGAAATGTGGAAGGCAAAGTTGGAGAGTATCAAGTTGATTTACGTACGTAATACTGATTTATTTTTGTTGGTAGGCCACGTAATACTGATTCTGAAAATATGAGCAATTTTCTATATATCTGTTGATTCATTATTTTATCAGCCTTTAATCTCGCTTTTCTTAATTTTTACTTTTTTAAAAAAAAAGTCCCATGTTCTCGTTTGTTTCTTAACTAATGGGTACGTTCTAGAATTTTCTTGTAGCTTATATGTGCATGCTTTCCAATTTTCAACCGCCTCATTTACTTGTATGTATGTATTAATTCATTACTTTCAATTAACGATTATCAACTATGATGACTACTGAAAAAGGATAAATAGAGGGTTTTCGTGTCACAGATGTAAGACTCGAGTCTTTCCATTAATTTAATCTAGCTTTTGTGATTTGCCTAATATGTCGTTGGTGAAAATAATTTAATTGATTATGGTCATATACGTGTGGAAATTTGAAAACATCATACAACATTCATGCTATTTTAAGTAAACTTAAAGAGGTAGCTATCCAGTGGCACAATAACAGAGATGTATGACTCATCATGTTGGAAAAATGTCTAGTACTGCCTAATGTACGTCTTGCTCGTTATATTCATAACTGATTAACTGATGTGTAATGAGCTTGTTATTTCTTAGTTTCTAATGTTTTATTTTTTGGGAAACATACTCTCTTCAATTAAAATTTTATTTGGCTAAGGCATCAGCCACACTATTAAAAGCCTTGAGGATATGTTTAAACGAAATGGCAGAAAAATCTAACCGATTAAGATTGTTATGAGAAATAATAATTCTTTACGGACTTGATTATTTCTATTGTTTGATTCAGTCAATAAGACTAATCTTTAAGAACTAGCTACGCTTAATTATTTTTCCTAAATTATTTCTATTTCAGTTTGCTTGTAAGGCTATTTAAAGCCATTCAAATTTCATTCTCAGAAAACCTGCAACTTCAATTTTTTAACAGATTTAGTCTCGCCGTTCACGCGTCGTCTAACTCCTACAAATCGATACATTTGACAGTCACTCTTCGATACTCTCGAGTCTCGACTGCGAATGCTTAGCTATTATCGAGAAACTGACTTAAGCTAGAAAGGTAACAAACCTAATAACGATGTCGTTTCATGAACACGGTTCTAGCGCTCATCAGTTCCACACAGACTTTACATTATCATATGGTGTCTATACTCGGGTTAAAGTAATCACTTTGAAGTTCTCTCATATGTATGTGTTGGTGCCCTCTCACAAAATTAAGGTTGCATTGCATTCAAAGTAATCAGCCCCACAATCCGGCAATCCCCATGTTATTGTCACTATTTAAAACCTTCCATTCCTTTTTTATTGTTACACACACAATATAATTTTCAGCGATTATTATTTTAAAGAATTCCCAAATAACAAAAACAAAAAAGCTGAAAATTTTGATTAAAACCTATGAAACATGTATAGGCCCAGTCGTCAGACAATACATCACGTTTAGCATATGGAACATGTTAATAGGCCCATTCCAATAACTTGAATTGCATTGTAACACAAGTTTCTCTCTTCTTTTCTTTTTTTGACATCATTGTGTTCGTAACACAAGTTAGAATAATCGTAACTCCATTTCAACTTTTTGAGAATAATCGTAACTCCATTTCAATTTTTTTTAAATGGTATTGAAAGCTTGTAAAAATATTTTTTATCTAAAGTCTATAAACTAATTGATAAAAATTTGACTATAATAACGTTTCGTTAACTATGGTTCCGAAAATGATTTTACACTTGGAATGGACTTATTAACGATGCAATTTGATATTGGGCTGGGCCTTACATATTACATTGCTCAGGCGATGAGAATGATCAAAACGTGAACTTTTTTGTTTTTTTTTTTGTTAATTTGGGATTATTTGTCTCTCTCTACAGAGTTCGTTGCAAGAATATAGATGAATATAGATGGTCAAACTATTAAAACTCTTGAAAACATTAATCGCTGACAAATATAATGTGTGGGTAATAATGAAAAAGGAATGGGAAGACTTTAAATAGTGACAATGACATGGGGGCTGATTACTTTGAATGCAATCTTAGATTAGTAAAAGGAAGCACATGCATATGAGACCGAAGGTTCATGTGTGGTCATGTGAAAACTGGGCGGACAAAAGAAATATCCAAAAATATCTTTAGTTATTTTGTCAAAGGAGTGATCGATGGATCTCAGAGACCAAATTGTTTTAAAACATGTATTTTTCAAGAAGAAACAAAAAAGAAAATGCATCACAGTTTATATTTGTATTTAAAATATAGATAAACGGCCGTCTGTATCTGAGTTATTCACCCTTTTATAAACTGAGAGTTTCTGATAAATTGATTAGCGCATTTGATGATTACAAACTAGTAAACAATTATTTTTAAGCTCTTAGAAAGTTCAGTAAATCTCACTCCGTCAATAAACTCTTGTGTGGAAATGTAACAATATTTGTCAGATAGTGATACGAATATTTATTTTTCGGTTATAATCATATAAAGGATTGAGAAATATGAGCTAACTAAATAAGAGTGAAATACAGAGAATGGTGAGAAACAAACAAAAGAGCAAACTACAACAGATAGAGTCACTTATCAAACCCATCACATATGTAAGCGTGTGATATATTGCGAAGTGGAAAATCAAAAAGTCCCGAAAAGGCGAAAATGTTGAAAATCCACGTAGCAATTGCATCAATCATGTGACATAGCGTGTGGTTGCATTATCTTTAAAGTTCTGCCCGAGATATTTATGGCAAACTAGATGAGCATTATTTCAAGATTTTAATATAACTAATAAGGATAATATAATGCAGCTAATTGTTATCCTTTTTTTTTTCTGCCACATACAGCTGCATTTCATCTTTAGCGATAGCCACTGGCGATATATTTTCTACCACCAATATATATTGATAACTTTAATTATTACAAGTAACTACTGATCTTACTGTTAATTGATCTTATTCAATAATCACCTTAGGATATATCAAAGATACTGACAAAATCCATTGTTAGATCAGCTTAGCAAAATTATATTTATCTTTTCATATAGCGAGAGAAAATTTACGTTAGTAAATTGTTGCATTAAGTTTTGTCGTGATATACTTTGTATCTTGTACGAGTAGATCTAGATTCTTAAAATTATACTATATTATTCAAATATAATGAATTTGAACTTGAACAATACGTTAGTATATTCTGTGTTTCCTCCTAGATATAATCATATTAGATCATAAACTTATTTAGTTATGTGGGACAAAGTGATAAAAAGTAGTACGTTTAAAGAACACTTTCGATATGTATACATGACTTTCCATGTGAAGAACCGAATTTCTAATGTATCTCCGTGTTAAAACAATTAGCTGTTGCATAAATAAACATACGAGAACCGTTAAGAGAATTGATAAGGTCAAAAGGTGGATCGCGACGTGACATGCCACCAACCTAAAACTCACCCTCACCGCTTCACGCATTGACCTATATAAATAAAGATTTCAGAAAACTAAATTCAGAAAACTCAATGTGAAGAGCTAGACAATAAGATCGAGGTTTTCTCAACTAGTTAGTAAAATATACAAAAGCTTATTTCCTACAATTTTAGAAGCCTTCAACTAGATCACCCGGAAATATCAAAAGTAATAATTTTTCGACATAGAGGGGGTTTTCATATATAGCTCGTGTTGCGGCATATTATTAGATAGTGCATACCTCTTTTTGTTTGTTTGTGTGTAGCTGTCTCTTTGACCAATTAACTCAAGTTGGTATATTGTTAATATTAGCGGCTACTCACTTTATTGTCAAATCTAAAACTACCAAACTAATAAGGTTCTGGTACGCGTATTACGTATTTTTCAATTCTATTTTCGAATTGAAGTTTTTTTTTTTCTTCGTCAACTATCTATTAATTAGAGTATCAAACAGCCAAAATTAAATAGGAATATCATATATTGGTAGAAAATATAATGTCGCGTGTGCTTGTGTATATTGTATTTTACCACCGAATTATAAATTTTAGTAAGCACATCAATATCCGTCGTGAGGTTGAAAAAGAAAAAAATTCTCATCTTCAGATGGACCATGAATTATATTTTTATGAACATTAAATGCATAGGTTATCAATAGATAAGTTATTTAATATAGTTTGGCACCTATATGCTATCGCAATATGCAGATTAAATAGATGATTTCTAAAATTGTACACAATTGAATTACTGTTTGTTTGTAAAAGATATTGTCGGTACGTAATAATATACGTCTAATTTTTTTTCAATTACATTAACAAACTATAGCTTATTCATAATTGAATTCCACAGAGGCACAGACTAATCCATATATACTGTGTTTTTTTTTACAAAATTATTATACTATTTTACTGTAGCACCGATACAAGAGAGGTTAGAAATTACATAATCATTTTTGTTTTTATGAAAACATCAGCAACCAAATAATTCATGAGCGAGAGAGTTCTAACTCCTAAACATCGTTTTCCGTGCGGAACAGAAAGCGCATATCCGTTTTGGTAACAGCGGGTCCCATCCTCCTCATGCGCTGCTTTATCCGACCCGACCCGTCCATAATGAATTCTGTGGTAATAATTAGTAAAAACTGATTAGATCATACTCAAATCGCACTTAAAAAATATTTAAAATAATATTTTTATTTACAAATATATGTCATCATAATTATTTGATAACTGATCTAGTTTTGGATAAAATATAATATAAAATCTAAAAATAAAATAAATGTAATATCAATGATTTCCTTATTTTCAAATAAATTATTTTAAATGATATCCTTCTAAATCTTGCAATATTTTTTATAAATTATATCATTATTTTCTCTAAAATATTCATAAATAATATAAAAATTTCATAAAATAGATACGCATTTCTTCTTCGTTACAATATTACTTCTTTAAATTGAAAAATGTATTCATATATTTATAAAATACAATATAATTTAATTGTGCCAATAATAAAAAATCAAACCAATTTTTTTTAACTAATATTTTTAATATATATATATATATATATTAAAAGACATTATTATGTACACGAATAGGTTAAATCAAATTCCAAAAAATAATATTGTCATACAACAAATCAGTTTACTTAATATATTAATCATCGAAATAAAATAAATCAATCTTATTTATTGTGATTTTCAATTGATATAAAATATTTCCGTACGAAAATTATTTTCTATCTGCAAAAAAATAAAACAACAGTTTTTTAATCAAATTATAAATAAAAAATAAAAAACAAATATTACTACATACAATACATTATTAATTAAAAAATATATATTATAATATATTGATTAATAAATTATACTTCGTAAAATTACAGATTATATACTAATGTATATTTATTTTCTCTCATAGGACTCCTGCTAATTTTGTTGCGAAATAACATTAAAATATATTATATCTTGATACAGTACAAAGTTACATGTTGCCAAAAAATAATATAGCTACAGTGATGCAGAAAATGGTGTGTCATCCTATTAAAAGATGCCACATGTACATTTTATCTAATTAAAGCAATTGTAAATGATTTTATGCAATAATCACGTATACTGCTAAATATTCTTTTTTGATTAACGAAGATTGATTTTCTACCATTTATACACATACTAAAAATATTTAATTCTTCATTGTGACCAACAAATTTTCAATACAATATGCTTTCTTTCCAAAGTATGATATTAATGTGGAACTTTTAGAAAATTATTTTTCCTTAAATGAAGAAACCATAACAAAAAAGTTCTTAATAAAAAGGAGTATTAGTTTTGTATATTTATATATGGATTTATTTATTTCTAGAACATTATATCTGGTAGCTGGAAAGGATTATTGCACGAAATTAAGAAAGAAAGAAAGAGGATTGCACTTATATCCATAAGCAAATCAAAATCCTTTTTGCATTTTCTAATAGGACTTTCATTTTCATCTTTTTAAAATAAAATTCGTTTGCATTATCTGATCGCGATTATATAAAATAAAATGTATAAGATTACATTTAAACTTTACATAATTATAAAGATTTAAAGTTTAAATTTTATTTTTTCTAGTAATAAGTATTTGGATAAACTTCGTAATCAACTAAAACTATCATTTAATGACGTAGTAAAAAACCTGGTACTTTTAAATATTGTCATTACGAATAGAATAATCATAAACAGATCTTGAAGTTATCAATCTTAACCGTATTATGGATAATTCTATCTCTATCAAAAATTACGTAGTTTTAAGAATATACACTGGTTAAGAAAAAAATAACAGGTAATTAAACTGTTTAAAATACATTGGTTAATAGAGAAATAAATAAAAAAAGAGAATTTTTTAAAAAAGCTGTTTAAGGAAGCCCTCTGTGCAACAAAGAGGCTTCTCGACGTTCGCCTTCTCGTCCTTATTCCTCTTGGGTGAGCCAGCTGTTTTCTTCTTCATCTCTCTCTCTCTTTCTCTCTCGTCGAACTCATTTGCTCGCTCCAAAATTTCTCAAATTCCTCCATCATCAGTCGCCGGCATTGTCTACCCCTTCCGATCCGACTGTCTCACCATTCCAAATCTCCGGCGACAAGCCTGATCTCGAGGTTAGTTGAATCGTTTCTCTCTCCCCACGGAACTTTCTCTGATCTCCGTCCATGTCGGTTTGCTTTTCTCTTTGATTTCGCGTGTCGCGTGTTTCACCTTAATTTTCGGTAGATCTGGTTGCAATTCCGTTTGATCTGATTTTATTCATTATTAGCTTTTTTTGCGTCCCTGATTCGTCGGTGGAAGCTGTGAAAATGCCGGTGGAGGTGGAGAGAGAGCAAGGAGAGGTGTCGGTGAAGGTTGATGTCGAGAATGCGACTGAGATTAAACAGGAGGTAGTAGCTCCTGCCTCCAAAGAGGACGTTGGGAATGGGATCAGCCATGGCGGCAACAATGGCAACGGTGCAACGGAAAAGGAGGATACCGATGGTTCCTACGTTTTCATTACGGAGAATGATACCGTTGGAGATGATTCCGTCGTGTCTGATTCTGTTAAGCCGGTTGGTGATGCTGATGTGGACAAGGATCTAAAGGAGGGAGAGGTTGTGAATTCTGGGGAGGCTACAAGTAGTGCCGATGCCGAGGATGTTTTGGGAGTCTCCCAAGATGAAAAGGTTGTTGAGGAAGTCGTTGGGATCCCCGAGGATCCTCTTGAAAAAAGTGAGGTGGAAAAGGAGCATCCTGGTAATGGGCATCTTGAAAATGTGAATCATGGTATATTGGAATCTACAGAGGAAGTGGAACAAGCTCTAGATTCTCAAGTTGGACCCACGGATCTGCCAGAGAATAACACCGAGCCTCAAGCTAAAATCGAATCTGATTGTAAAACAGATGTGGAGGGACATCAAGGGGATGAGATTGAAGCTCAAGAAAAATCTGATCCGGATGTCGATGTTTCTGAACGTAACGAGGATGTAGCGAAGCCTTCCCTAGCTGAATCAGATGAGGGAAGTGAGTCTAAGGTTTCACCAGCTGACCCAAATGATGGAGGCATGGGTTTGGAGCAACCTACGCCAGCAGATCCAGCTGATACCATTAATGGATCTGAAACTGTGAATGATCGCACTGCATCAGAATCTGTTTCTGCTGAAAACGGTCAACCTCAAGTAGAATCAGAGTCGGAGACAAATGGTGATGTTCCAGTCACTGCAGAGGCGGAAAAGGTCGATGCTTCCGATGGTGATGTGTTGCCAGACTCTGGAACCGTGGAGGTTGGTGTATCAGAGGTAAGTAGCGATGTCCCCACTGAGAATCATACTCTCACTGCTGTCAGCTTGGAATCGCCCACTTCTGGCGAAGATGGTGTTGTTGAAAATGGTAATAGCAAATCGGAATCTGAAGCGATTCAGGACCTTGATTTTGTCGACAGCAGCAAGGTGCAATCTGAAACTGGAGCTGTTAATGCTTCCGTATCTGATGAGAGTATTAATACTCACAAAGAATCAGAAGATGCCAGCGAACCTGCTTGTGACCAAGATGGAAAACAACAAATAGCATCTGAAGTTACGGAAGTTCCTGATGCCCCTGCTTCAGAAGAAAGCAGTGATACCGTTAATGTTGCCAAAGATAGTGTTTTAGAAGCTCCTATTTCTGATGACTTATCTTGTACCAACCAGCAGGAATCAGAACGTGGTGAGATATCTGGGATTGTTGAAAAACTTCCATCCCATGAGCTACATGAAGATGCGCCTTCTGGCAATGACACAAGTGTAAATCTAAACGATGACACCAGAAGTCAAGGTTTCTCAGAGGATCATGGAGTTGACACAAACCAGAAGGTTCAAGATGATTGTTCTGCTCCGTCACAAGAAGTTGCCGACGTGACTGAAAATCATGCTCCAGTTGAGGAAGTTCAAGAAAATAACAGCGAAGGGAACTTAAATATGGCTGATGATGTTTGTCTAACCTCTGCTGAGGAAGCGAAAGAGTCACCTACAGGAGATCCATCTGGGAAAGAGAGTGCTGAGATTATCCCTACAAACATCGACGGACAATCGAACTTGTTGGATTCCAAAACCGCTGACTCTGAATTGCTAGAAAGCTCAGCAGAAGGAGCGGCTGGTGAAACAGGCGCTGTTGCGACGAACCCTGAAGTTTCGCAACCAGTCAAAGAAAGCACTGAACCACATGTTGTTGCACCCGCTATTCAATTTGGTGAAATAAACAAAGTAGTCAATTGTGGTTCAGAAGTGAATGTTACCATCCCCGTTGACGTGTGTGAGGATACCCCTTCTGAAGATGTTTCTGAGATAAAAGACGCGGTCATGAAAGAAAGATCTGTGATGAAAGCAGATGAAGAAGTCGATTCGAATACTAAGAGCTTCGACAGCACAAAATCCCCTCTCGTCAACAATGATATAGTAAATGCAAGTAAAGAGGAGGATTCTAGGGAGGAAAATGTGACAAATGGCGCTACTTCCTCAGTTGCATCTGAAACCAAGATCTGTACACAGGATCTTGAATCCGAAGTGGTTACATCTACTGATACGATAGACACAGGAGCTAAAGACTGCATGGACAGCCAAGCTGCTGAAAACGAAAAAAAAGAAGGTAATAAGTTAATCGAAAATGAAATTAGGGTATGTATTTCTGTTGAGGATGAGAGGACTGGAGTTGACTGTATTTCTAAAATATGGTGTGCAGGAGATGCTGCTAGAACAGATGATAAAGTAGAAGGTTCTGAACACGCTGTAGCGGCAGAGATAGAGAAAAGACCGTTTTACTTTCTGCCTAGAGTTCCAAGATATGATGACGAGAAGTTAGCTGAGCAACTCAAGCATGCTGAAGCGCAGGTTGATCAGAAAACACAGAGTCGGGATGCTCTTAGAGCGGACATCCAAAAGATACGCGTAAGAAATGCTTTTGAGATCTGTCATAAGGCAAAGCATCTTATACTAAATTTGGTTCTGACACTTGTTGAAATGGTTATTTCTAGGCAATATGCAAGGACTATGATATCAGTTACAAAGCGGCCATGGCAGAAGAGAGATCTGCAAGAAAAGCAATGCATTCAAAACGGCAGGAAATCGAGGCCCTCCAGTCTGTGATTAGCCGGGTTAAGAGTGCTGCGTCTGTTGACGATATTGATTCGAGGGTAAGTCTCTCTTTAGATCACATTTACTTCAAGTATTTTGCTTCTCAAACTTGGTTATGCTAAATTGCTAATCTATCTCATTTATCTGCCTCCAACCAGGTGCATAACATGGAACACATGATACAACACGAAACTTTATCTCTGAGTGAAGAAAAAGGATTCATTCGTGAAATAAAGCAGTTGAAGCAACTCCGTGGTCAGATATCTTCGAGTATGGGTACGAAGGATGAAGTTAAGCAAGCATTAGATGAGAAAGACAAAACAGAAGAGCGTTTGAAGGTACACTGCACTCTACACAATATATGTTGTCGGTTGAAGGGCCTTTATTTCCTTCTATTTGCATAACATTCATTAGGGTGATTTAGTTATTTCATCATTCTTTGCGGATATCATTTACACAGTGCATAATGTGACATTCTGACGATCACAGGTGTTGAGGAAGGAACTAGACGTGCTCAGAAACGATCTCTCAAAAGTCGAAGCAGTAACAAAAGCTGCTAAGAAAAAGTGTGATGAGGAATGGGAAGCGCAGAGTAAACTGCAACAACAGTTTAGAGCTGCTGATGCTGTTCGCCAGGAAGCATTTGCGCACCTACAGGATTTGAAGAAACAACAACGAGAAAAGGTACCCAAAGAGCATCTGGAACCGGATATAAACTTACAAATGCTTGCATCTATGTTTAGATTAGTCCTTCACTTTTACAAACTTTTTTCGTATTGCAGAACAAATATTTCTTCAAGTATAGAGATGATTCAAGGGCAGCAAATGAAATGGCTTTGAAGAAAGACAGAGCAGCCCTGCAGAGCCTTTGTTCTGACCAGGTATAAGCACAAGCCAAATTTCGACAACGGTTTAATTACTTTATGTCGGTTTTGTACTCACTAGAGTCTTTAAACAGATTGAGAATTTTATGGATATGTGGAACAACAACGAGGAGTTCCGTAACTACTATGTAAGGTGCAACACAAGGAGTACGTTAAGAAGACTAGGAACCCTAGATGGACGATCTCTTGGCCCCGATGAGGAACCACCCCGGATAACTTATGCTACACGAACGGACAAATTTAGAACTTCGAGTGACAGAGCAGAGAAACATGAGACAGCTCCACCAGTTTCAGTACAACAAGAGAAGGTCGTTAAATATGAAGGTTCGAAAGTTGAAAACAGTGGAAAGGATCTTCCAAAACCCGCCGAGCAGAAGAGCCAGTCCACGAAATCTAAGAAAGCCGTCAAGCCAGACCAGCCTCCACCAGTTGTCAAGGAATCGGTATCTGCAAAAGAGGAGATAGAGAAGCCAGCAACAAAGGAAGAAGAAGAGCCACCTAAGTTAACCAAAGAGGAAGAGGAGTTGATTAAGAAAGAAGAGGAGAAGAGAAAACAAAAGGAAGCCGCGAAGATGAAGGAGCAGCATCGGTTGGAGGAGATAGCAAAAGCGAAAGAGGCAATGGAGAGGAAGAAAAAGAGAGAAGAAAAGGCAAAAGCAAGAGCTGCTCTTAAGGCTCAGAAGGAAGCTGAAGAAAAGGAGAAGGTAACATTTCCTTGATTCCTTTTTCCCCCCCTTTCCACAAAAATATTCTAGTCTCTCTCGCCAGTATATTTATGTTGGGACAAGGCTGATTCGAAAACTCTAAGAGTCATTGATCTGATGAACAAACTCTATCGTGTAGGAACGAGAAAAGAAACTAAGGAAGAAGGAGAGAAGAAAGGGGGCGATAACATCAGATGAGACAGCAGAAAACCCAATCGTGACATCAGAAACTGTAATCGAAACTCCAAGGGAGATTGATATTCCAAAGAAACAAACCGCGGAGGAGATTCAACAAATCAAGAAATCCCACAAGCCATCATCACAGTTTCTCAAACAAAACAAGTCAAAATCTATTCCTCTACCTTTAAGGAACCGAGGAAGCAAGAGAAAACTGCGGCAATGGATGTGGATTGGACTCATAGTTCTGGTCGTCCTCGCATTGTTCCTTCTTGGTAACGCCAATCTCAACTTCTCTTCCGCAAATCTGTGGTTTATATAAAGAGAAGTGAAGAAGTGGCACACTCTCACACACTCCCTTTGTGGTTTTTATAGTAAGTTTTTTTTTGGCTCCTTATCTTAATTAGTTTGGATTGTGTTTGGTGTTTTCTATTTTATTTTATTATTTTGTTCTTAAAGTGGAAGCTCTGATTCATTGATTTCACACGGACGACAGACATTAGATTGGTTTTGCTTGCTGGGTATATGTCTAAGAAACACGATTTTCTGCTCTTTTTATACCATAATATATTATTATAGCAATAACGTCTTCTCTTCTTTTGATGTTGATACATAAATTACGTACCATTATAGAAATCTCCCTCGGGAAAAATATCTTTGTCCAAAAGTCAAATTCAAATAAGTTATGTTTCATAGAACAGTATACTTCATCTATATGAAAAAGGTGTGCCGTTGAAAAGTATTACTAACTGCTAGTTCATATCATTTAGTACCCATTGTTTTCGAAGGAAGGACCAAGATCCATAACCAAATTATATCTTTAAATCGAAAAAGAGGTTAAAAGAGGAACAACCAATTTAGAGAGGAAAGAAATATAGGGTTTAAGCAAATGGAGGAACAAGTTTTAGAAAAAACGGGGGAAAATACTCGCGAATCATAACAGAATTCGAAAGCAACGTACTTACCTCTGGATTTAATCTCGGAGATACTCTTAAGGCTGCCTGTGAAATCTGCTGTGAAGTTTCGCTGCATGTCAAAGCTCTAGTACCATTTCATTTGGTAAATCCGTTTGATATTCTATATTTTGATCCGAATAGAAATAGTTTCCGAAAAGTTGTAGTTGAAGTTATGAATGACCAATTTAATCGCCGTAATGGACTTGAATACAACGTAACTCTCTGCGTCACATCTTGATCTACTTATTCCAATCACAAAGAGACTCTCATTTCTTTGTAAGAGTTGAATCTATTTGTTTTTTTTTCAGACGGCTTGCTTTGTCATAATTTATGATTCCTTTATTTGAATCTTTCACATGAGTGGATAATGTCTCACGAAGATAAATACATCTTACATTTGTTTGGATGGCCAGCAACAACACCAGCTCGTTTCATATGGCTTGATCCATCAAAAGAAACAGTTTAGAAATTCTTTGATTCTTCACCTAGGAAATTCTATCGTTTTTTCAGTTACCAATAATATTCTAGATATAAAATAAAACGGTTAACTGATAGTTAGATAGTAAACATAGGTACATTCTTTATTAATTTCAACATACATGTCTGGTAAAAAACAATAGCATCGATCAACTTGAAAACTGTATTGTACTACAATTTACATGAAACTAATGCCTTCTGGAAAGTCGTCGCTGGCAGAAAAAGGTCATCATAACTATAACTAGGAAGAAAGAAAAGAGGCATGAACAATAAGGTATAGTCGAATAACTCTGAAAATGTTATATATTATCGTTTTACGAATGACGTAAACTCTTTGTGATCACAGTTTCACCTACAACATTATGTGAGTTTAAAAGCGATAAAAGAAGATTATCCGGATATTTGACTCAACATCTAAATTTTAATCCCTTCCCATGACCCACAAACTAATTACTAAGCATAAAATAGTTAGTTTTGTAATAGAAGTTCGTGGACTCGCAGTAATAATATAGTAATACAGATTAGGAAAATAGTTGCGTTCAAACTCAGCCGAATCTTTTTACATTCACAAGACACGTGACATATAGCTGCCCGCATTACTCTTTCCATATCCTTCTCTCATCACTCATTGTATTATTTGACATGGAAAAAAATATTTATATATCTTTTGTCAACCAAAAAGTAATAGTACCTATAAAGAATCATAATTTGCATTGAGAATTAATAAACTATAGAATTGAATGTAAATGGTAAGTGTTTTTTTTTAAAAAAAATGTAAGACATAATGATACTCACCAATGTCACGATTGCTTTCAAATGCTTTGGAGAATCATTTTCTCTAGTCTATGGTTTGATATCACATTTTTTATCCTTTTTAATAGCTTGAAGGTTTTCTATATAAATGATTTATATGTTTGGTTTGTCTTAAATTGAATTTGTCAGATCCTAAGTTTCACATCACAAAATAGTGACTTGAAATAAGTGGTTACGATAATGGAATATAATTGTACATTTATATTCATGAGTCATGACCACGTCCGATGAACCTTACACACAACAAGAAAAAGTTAATTCTGTACGAAAGAGTTACTCATTAAATTTCTCCTTTTACCGTACATCGAATGCATTATTAGATTTTTTTTTAACAGTCAGTATTGGATGTTTATTGTTAAAACGTAAATGTTCCGTCCTTCAGCATATTTTAAATGTTTATTTGCAAGTAAAACAACAAAAGAAGAACGATAATTTCATCTACCGCTTATTTCTGAAACAAAGAAGCTTAATATATAGCAGTTCAAAAAAGTTAGAGATCATAAAACAAATCAAAATAAAATTTGAGATCAGTTTGTTCAAAGATAACAATATAATTTTAGTAACCAGGACTTGGAGCGTAATGGTTTGTGTTTAAATCTTGACATATTGATAATTTGTATCAGGGGGTTTAAATGATCATATCCGATTATACATTCCAACTCTATAAAACATGAAAAGAGTCCAGAGCAGCATTCAGAATTTGCGAAAAAATATTCTTGATTGTATGAATCTTTAGCATAGAATATCGGGGATGGGACAAATATTCATAGATTGATATTTATTTGTTTTAGGCAACATTTTTATTGAGATGACCAATAAAATAAAAAACCGCCGTTGTTCGTGGTAAGAAGCATGTTGCATGAGGAAGTTGAGAGATTAGGCTCAATACATTGCACGTTTGATCTGTGATTGGACTTTGGACCACCATGTGACATTTGAGTACTCTCTTTCATTTTCTTTCTTTCCCTTTTCTTCCAACGATTCATGGTTAAAAGCTCTTTACCGAATTGGTGGCAAATTTTTTTTTTTTAATTCAGAATATTTTTAATTTTTATTTGAAAAAACTATTATTCAAACTATAAGAATATTTCCGTTGCTAAAAAATCGTTTTATCTATTTTTATAAAATTAACTAATTCAACATATAAACAAATAATTAATTTTATTTTAATATTATATTAAAAATGTTAGATGTAACAAAATAAGAAGTTTCCCAATAATTTGTCGTTCGTTGGGTTGAACTCAAATCGATTTTGTAAGTTTTGGTTCGTTAGCTTTCACCTACCATTATTCATCACATTATAGATTATTATTATTTGGTTTTAGTTTTGAATGGTATGTAGATCGATTAGAAGGTGAAATCCTACATTTTACGATATTTAATAGTCTGTATTCTGTATATTTTTTTTTGTCGGCCTGTATATATAAGATAATAGATCTGACTAGTTGACAAAAAAAAAAGATCTGACTATATTAATATTTAATTATTTATATATCAGAATGCGGAAACTTTAACTTAGCTCTTAAAAGACAGTGATCAAATGATTTTTAAATAGAAATTAAGCCAGATATATATAAGTAATATAACAGACATATGGCTACACGTATACGTGTATATGAATATATGTAAACAAAGAAACACTTTTGTTTCAGAAAATGTTGGGAAGAGAATTTGTCGGGCGACACACTTTTGTTCAGATCAATTATTTACATCAAATAATGCCACAATCAAATTATTAATTAGGGTGTTCAAAATTTTGTTGAAGCGGAAGCGTGATTGTGAAACTAAAGCTCTCATTATTTATTTGGTTTTTAGTTTTTAAATTTTGATTTTTAATTTTTAGATTTTGTTTTTTAGATTTTGGATTTTAAGTTTTTAGTTTTTGATTTTATTTTAGATTTTTTTTTAATGAAAATAAGGAAAACATAAATTTTAGATTCTACGTAGAAACGGGTAGTTTTGTTAAAATCTGATTTCCCTAAATTATAGGAAATCTATATTTCATAAATCTTGATTGGATAATAAATTGGTTTTTGGAGAAATAAAAACCAAAAACCAATTCAAAATCTACAAACAATCAATGCCTAAATTAAAACTTCATGTGGTTAACTAAACAGCTAGCAAACAAAAGTAGAACATTTTATTATCAGGATTGCATTATTCATTTAACACTAAAAGTCGAACGTGATAATAGACATGATCAACTAACAATTTTAGCAAAATGCAAAAATTATTATAATGAATTAGCTTCTTTAGGCATGATCACAACCTGTCATGTTCCATTAGTGTTGGATCGATATTCTATATGGAGTGTAAGTTTTATGAAAGAGGTCCATCAAAACTTTTTTTTTAAATGGTGTTTAATATATGAACTGTCCATAATTGGTGTCTGTGAGGCAACTTTCCTTGATTGGTTCCCATAATCGTTAATTTCTAGATAATACCTCCAAGTTCCAACTAACATTCTAATGTTATATTGAAGTGAAATTAGGCTGCTCGAATTGTAGTTTCACTAGTTTGCCATACAAAATAAATAAATTAAAAACTATTTAAAAAGAATAGTGAGAGTTGTAGTACTTGGCAAGAGAGTTGTAACTGTACATGGACAAGTATCATAGTGCCAACAATGAAGAACCACACATTAATTAGTGAGATTATGGTCCAATCCACTGCACTCGTCTTTCCGTACCAACTTCACAGCTATTTCCCTTTCACCTTTTCCAATCATATAGTATATTTTTGAGAAATTGCAACGTATGTAAAGAGATAACTAGAAAAATAGTTCTCTCCCCTAATTATACTATTCTTCTCCCTATCTGTATCTAACCTTCCTTCTAAAAAACTAATTTTGTGGTCAACTTATGCTATATAATAAAATCATTCTTTTTCTCTGATATTTAATATACATATACCTATATAGCCATCAAAAGTTAACATTTTTTTTGGTTTGCAAAATGATGATATCTTTAGATGAAAAAAATTGGAAAAATACACACTTGTATTCGACTTTTGTTGCAACACTTAATTCTAGTATAATAGTGAACACTATATAATATGAATCCATAAATGTCTCCAAAGTTTCGTTTGAAAGATGATTTTGATTTTTTGATGAATAACGTAGAGGCGAAATGTTAGACTACACGAAGAGTTCCAGATGAAAATGCTATACTTATTAGTGTATATGTTCTCATAACTAATAATTATCACTGTATATTCTAAAGTTTTTCTATATACTTTAAGTAGTTATTACAACATAACTGATAGCTCATTTTTACTTATACCGATAACTTTTACCATTCATTCTCTACATTTTTAAATTTATCTTTCATTCCTATACTCTATAACACTCGTGTTATAGTCTCCAACTCTCTTGATTTTCTATAAAAAAAAAAAAAACTCTTGATTTTCTATTTCATGCACAGTACCATTAAAATAGTCACCAATTGAAACTCTTGGCAGATATAGGATTAACACTATCTAACTTTGGTAGGGAATGTAAGAATCGATGTAGAACGAATAAAAATTTGACACGAGATGATTAAAATGAGACGCGATTAACAAAGATAAGATTATATAATAATGCTAAAAGTCATTAATAACGATTTTGATAAACAACGTCGTTTTCTAGAATAAAAGAAGAGGAAGAAGGACAACGAGCCACTTGCACGCGCGTAGGGACGCAACATAAAACCGTACGTGTGTGACTATGCGGTGTGGTCTCTCTCCCATCTCTTGTCTTGTCCATTCTGTTCAATGTCTATAGGACTATATGAGAATGGGTCTATAGGAGAGGCTATGTTTGTAAATATTCGGAAAATCTTTGGGTATTGTAGTCTTTCTCGAATTATCGACAGGTTTTTGGTGGTATTGTATTTTCCTTCCACCTTACGTGATGACGACGACTTCCCCGTAAGCCCGTAACACGGTGTCGAAGATTCAGGCTCTGAATGGGATCAAAAAATTTCTCATCAACTTTTTATATGGTTTTGCACTGCTTTGCACTGTTCCTATCTAGAGTCTTAATCTTGGTATGTAATTGTGATAAATCAAGAAATTGTCTAAATTTTGCTTATAAAATATTGGTGATAATACTGAAATACATAATTTTTTTTGTTTTTTTCTTTGTTTTTTTTGTTTTTTTTTTGTTTTTCACTTTGTTCATATTTGACTTTGTTCTTTCCTTTTTTCTTTAATATATATTGCTTCGATATAAGAATAGCAGAATTGTATCATTCTTGAATAAGGCCATGTAGATCTTAAATTCTATATCCGATTAGACAATTTGGTAGGCAACATTTGTTAGGAGCTCCATGTCTCAAAAGAAAAGTCGACGATAGTATCGTTATCACTCATCACTTAGGCATGTTACATGTTTATAACTATATAGTACTTCAAATTAAATAAATGTAACAGTATAACATGGTACGAGTTATAAAATAGTTTGGTTCGTGGGACCCACGTTGTCTGAATATTTACAAACGTAGCCCGTGATTTTCGACTGTAATCTTTTTTTTTTTTTGTCAACACAATTGTTTCGACTGTAATCATCTTAATTACTTTTATTTTATTTTAGCTGTAATTCTATTTTATTTTATTTTTCGTCGTAAATAGCAAATTGAAAACATAAATTATCATTTAATTAAAAAAAAACACTAGCAATGATAAAGTTTCTTATTTTCTTACATTTTGATTATTACAATATGTCCATATCAATACATTCATACAGTATAGTTTATATTTATACATGTTGGAGTCAACATCATTAATGTAAACTTAGAGCTGATAGTTTTGGTTTGTTTCGAATTTTAGTTCTTCCTTTTGTGTTAACGTGTTTGAATTTTGTTTCCTTGATACTAAAACGTAAAAAAAGCCAAAAAAACGTATACCAAAATTTGAACTCGAACAAAAGTTTTCAATTTCCACCATGTCAACTTTACATCGATTAATGATTGTTCTTTTATTAATCAACGTATATATAAAAAATACACAAATATTAGATATCACAATGATCATACAATTTCATATGCCACATACTTTTTTGTTAATCAATTGAACAAGTATGTTGACTAAATAAGAGTAAAGAAATGAAGAAATTACAAAACGGATAAAAAGCAAAAGAAGAGAAGAAAATGGAAGTGTCTTGGATCCTTCAAATAAATGGGCGGCTGGAATGAAAAAGTATAAAAATACCCTCAACACTGTTCAAATTTACAGTAAGTGCCACCACCGTAGAAAACAAATAAGAAAATAAAGTTATCGTACAAGGGAAGGACTTGAAGACATGAGCACAAGGACAACTAGGAAAAGCTTAACGAGTAGAGGAGGAAGAAGACGCAGAAGGAGAAATCTCTCACCTTTTTGCTTGAGCAAGTTCAGTCCAAGAGAGAGAGACACAACAACAAGCTTCGCTGGATAAAAATCAAACCTTTTCTCTTGCTTCCTTGATCGGATCGGGCAAATCTATCAAAAGTCTGAAAGAAGATTCCTTTTTTGGAAAGTTTCTTCAGAAGCTTTGCTTGCTTACTGAATTGGAAGCTAAAGCTAGCTTAAAGGGTAGATATGTTTGGTTCTTGCTAGATTCACTAGGAGAGAATGATGTTCTTGTGGAAAGTCTGAATCTTTTTTCTTTCCACCTGAATCCAAATCTGTTCTTGGCCTCTGAGAAAGGAGGAGAGAGTTTGTTCTGTTTGGTTGTGTGAGTGAGTAAGAGAGAGATGGATGAAGTAGGTGCTCAAGTGGCTGCTCCGATATTCATTCACCAATCACTTTCTCCTATGGGGAGGAAACGTAATCTCTATCACCAGATGCCGACTCGTCTTGTTCCATCTCAGCCGCAGCGTAGAGACGAGTGGAACTCTAACATGTGGGATTGGGATAGCCGGAGATTCGAAGCTAAACCGGTGGATGTGGATGTTCTTCGGCTTGGGAGCGAGGTACAGTTTGATTTGACTTCGAGGAATAAGAGTAGAGGTAAGGAAGGAGAAGAGAGGGGACTTGATTTGAATCTTGGGAGTTGTCTTAACGCTGTGGAGGAAGAGACGACGCAGGCTGCTAGACCGAGTAAGAAGGTTCGGTCTGGATCTCCCGGAGGTGGAGGGAACTATCCGATGTGTCAGGTTGACAATTGTACTCAAGATTTGTCTCATGCTAAGGACTACCATAGGAGGCATAAAGTGTGCGAAGTTCATAGCAAAGCTACTAAAGCTCTCGTTGGGAAACAGATGCAGAGGTTCTGTCAACAGTGCAGCAGGTAGAAATTAATCAACTTTTCTGGAAATGCTTCTCCTTTTTTTCCGAATCTGGCGTTAAGATGAGGTTATTTTGCAGGTTTCATCTTCTTTCTGAGTTTGATGAAGGGAAAAGAAGTTGTAGGCGTAGATTGGCTGGCCACAACCGACGGAGAAGGAAAACAACGCAGACCGAGGAGATTGCGTCTGGGGTTGTAGCTCCGGGGAACCGTGAGAGTACTTCTAACGCCAATATGGATCTTATGGCTTTGTTAACCGCCTTAGCTTGTGCACAAGGTACTAAGTTTGCGACTATGCAGGAGTTTTTTGTTTGTTCTGAATTTCTGCTCGAATGTTCTTGTTTTATTAACAGATTTGTGGTCTGCGATCTGCAGGTAAGACTGAGGTAAAGCCAGTGGGAGCTCCAGCTGTGCCTGAAAGAGAGCAGCTTCTTCAGATACTTAACAAGATAAACGCATTGCCTTTGCCTATGGATCTCGTCTCTAAGCTGAACAACATTGGAAGTTTAGCTAGGAAAAATTTGGACCACCCAGTGGTGAACCCCCAAAATGATATGAACGGGGCTTCTCCTTCTACCATGGATCTGCTTGCTGTTCTTTCGGCGACGCTAGGCTCATCTTCACCTGATGCGCTAGCCATATTGTCTCAAGGTGGATTTGGTACCAAAGACAGTGAAAAGAATAAGTTATCTTCTTATGACCATGCTGCTACAACCAATTTCGAAAAGAGAACTGTTGGTGGCGAGAGAAGCAGTAGCAGTAACCAGTCTCCTTCTCAGGATTCAGACTCACATGCTCAAGACACTAGGTCTAGCTTGTCTCTACAGCTGTTCACCTCCTCACCCGAGGATGAGAGTCGACCAGCCGTGGCATCCTCGAGAAAGTATTATTCTTCTGCCAGCAGTAACCCTGTCGAGGATAGATCGCCATCTTCATCTCCAGTTATGCAGGAGTTATTCCCATTGCAGACATCCCCTGAAACCATGAGGTCTAGGAATCACCAAAACACAAGCCCCGCGAGGACTGGGGGTTGCTTGCCTCTTGAGCTCTTTGGTGCATCAAATAGAGGAAATGCGAATCCTAATTTTAAAGGATTCGGGCAGCAGTCTGGTTATGCTTCTTCTGGTTCTGACTACTCTCCTCCTAGCTTAAACTCTGATTCTCAGGTTTGCAGCTTGTAAACTCCTCTTTAGCATTTCTGTGTATGTAAGAGATAAACAAGCCGCTTATGATTTTATTTTAATGGCATTCAAACAGGACCGTACTGGAAAGATAGTCTTCAAACTACTTGATAAAGATCCAAGTCAGCTCCCTGGAACATTACGAACTGAGGTGATAATTTCTGGGCATAATCTAGCCTTCCTGAAAGATAAAGAAATTATGGGTTGCTTCCTTTGAATACTCACTGGGATTCTCTCTTGCCGTTTATTACAGATCTATAACTGGCTTTCGAGCATTCCATCAGAAATGGAGAGTTATATCAGGCCTGGCTGTGTTGTTCTATCTGTCTATGTGGCGATGTCACCTGCAGCCTGGGAACAAGTGAGTGGAAATATTTAAGTGTCTGTTTATTGAATTAATATTATGCTATGTACAGCTTAGGAACGGTCGGTGCTTTTTTTTTTTTTCAGCTCGAGCAAAACTTGCTGCAACGGGTTGCTGTTATGTTACAACATTCTCATTCAGGTTTTTGGAGAAACGCGAGGTTTATAGTTAACACAGGCAGACAGCTCGCGTCACATAAAAATGGTGAGTGCTCACGAGCTGGTAGTCTCTTTTAATGTTTCGATTGTATGTCAATTCTGATCATAACATAACATTGGTTACAGGTCGAATTCGTTGTAGCAAATCTTGGAGAACTTGGAATTCACCAGAGCTCATCTCCGTGTCACCTGTAGCTGTGGTAGCTGGTGAAGAAACAAGTTTAGTAGTAAGAGGTAGAAGCTTGACTAATGATGGGATCAGGTAAACTTAAACACCTCAAAGTTTCATCATTTCTTTGTCTTCTTTTCATTTTCATTTCAACCCTTAATTATTATGATTGTGCTTTCAGTTTACGTTGCACTCATATGGGTAGCTACGAGTCAATGAAGGTAACCGGGGCAGCGTGCAGACGAGCCATATTTGACGAGTTGAATGTAAATAGTTTCAAAGTCAAAAATCCACAACCTGGTTTTCTTGGACGCTGTTTCATTGAGGTATATGACTTCACATAACTGAACTTAATAGCTTGCTTTGTCAATTTCTAGAGGTTTTTAACGTCTTACTTTGTGTACAGGTGGAGAATGGATTTAGAGGTGACAGTTTTCCATTGATAATTGCCAATGCATCCATCTGCAAAGAGTTAAATCGCCTCGAAGAGGAGTTTCACCCCAAAAGTCAAGATATAACAGAAGAACAAACGCAGACCTCAGATCGCCGTCCCACATCAAGAGAAGAGACTTTGTGCTTCTTGAACGAGCTTGGTTGGCTTTTCCAGAAGAACCAGACAACTGAGCCTCGGGAACAATCCGACTTTTCCCTTTCCCGCTTCAAGTTTTTGCTCGTCTGTTCAGTTGAAAGAGATTACTGCGCTCTCATAAGGACACTCCTTGACATGTTGGTAGAGAGAAATTTAGTGAATAGCGAGCTGAACAGAGAAGCATTGGATATGCTCGCCGAGAGTCAGTTGTTGAATCGTGCTGTTAAGAGGAAAAGCACAAGTATGGTCGAACTACTCATTCATTACTCTCTCAATCCCACGGCGCTCGGTTCCTCTAAAAAGTTAGTGTTCTTACCCAATATAACCGGTCCTGGCGGTATCACACCTTTGCATTTAGCTGCTTGTACATCTGGTTCAGATGATATGATTGATCTTCTCACCAACGATCCACAAGAGGTATGTTTCTTTCTCTTCCTCTCTCATGATACAAAGAAGAAAACCATCCTTTACAACTGAAAACTAAAATCCGTTTCTTTAAACTGTTTCAGATCGGATTATCGAGCTGGAACTCTCTCTGTGATGCAGCCGGACAAACTCCATACAGCTACGCTGCAATGAGGAACAATCATACGTATAACTCCTTGGTGGCTCGTAAACTTGCAGACAAAAGAAACAAGCAAGTCTCACTAAACATCGAGAGCGAGATTGTTGACCAGTTGGGTCTGAGCAAGAGATTAAGTTCAGAGATGAACAAGTCATCCTGTGCCACGTGTGCAACGGTGGCTCTTAAGTATCGGAGGAAAGCCTCAGGTTCGCACCGTTTGTTCCCAACTCCTATCATTCACTCAATGCTTGCTGTTGCGACTGTCTGCGTTTGCGTCTGCGTTTTCATGCACGCTTTCCCAATCGTCAGACAAGGATCTCACTTCAGTTGGGGAGGTTTGGATTATGGCTCCATCTAGGAAAAAAATAAGTAAATTATATACTTTTATTCTTTTGGCTTCACAAAAAATAAAACAAAACAAGAAAAATGGGAAAAACAAAAAAAGAGAGAGACTTTACTACGGATAATGGAAAGCTCAAAGGCTTGACTGCGAGTCTGCGACAACGACCAAAGTGCTCGGATGAAAACAGAGGGGGAGTTTAACCGTCGGCGTCGGGAGTTTTTTTGTTTTTGTTTTCAATTATATATTTTGGTTGGCTAACTTTATTGTGTATTTCTGTGTATTTCCTACTTTTGATTCTTATTATTATTTTGACTAATATATATAATAACCTGCTGCTTCATATATACGAAGCAGTTGTATTTTACTATCTTCCTCTTCTTTTTTTTTGTTTCTGTCTTTGTAAATTACTTTGTACAAGTAGTCTCATGTTATTGTAACTTTAGTTTCTCTTTTCAGTTATGTCTCCATCCCAAGATGTATTTTTTATTTATTTTTCATGTACTTTTTATTCTCTTTTTCTTTCTGCATCTCTCTTTCCTTTGTTTGATATTGGAATAAACTTTCGAAATTTTTATTAGTAATCCTTGTCGTTATTTTTCTCTGTATTCATTACCTATTAAAGGTGATGAGAGGATTGTATTGGAAAGATTTATATAGTTCACTCTCATAATATTTAAGGTTATCTTCTCATAACTTCTTTTGATATCTAGTTTTAGATCATTAAATTATAAAACTTTTTTTTTTGTTGATCAATAAATTTAACATTTCAATAAAAAAATTATTTAAGGTTATATAGTCTTATAGGCAAATATATCTCCGTAATAATATTTACAAATATCGACGATATCCTTATAATGTCTTGCTGATTCTCTACATTTAAAACCTATGTATATATATGGTATATGGAACAAGATCGGTGGAAACCAAAGAGGAAGAAGCAAGCAATGGCAGATTGAGAAATAGAATCTTGTCACATTGAACCCCAAAGGCCATAACAGGTGAGATTCCCACGTGAATTGTCGAGCTTCTGAAACATCACAAGTCACGAAATCTTTTTATATATACATATATATATATATATGTTTTTGTCTGTGTGTGTATTGGGTCACAAGTAAAGGATTCTTGGATTAGTGTGATTATTTTATTAAAGAGGTTATTGGTAGATTGGTTTTGAATGTTTTCTTGACCAAAAAAAGGGATTCTTCTATTATTGGTTTATCAAGTTTTACATTCTTGGTAAAATTCCCGTGTTCTTACTAGTGTTTTCAACCTAGTAAAAAAAATATATATGACAGTCCAATAAAAGCTACAAGCCTACAATTTCCCATCATGTCTGTAAAAGCAAGGCGTGGTTTTTGTAAGGTTAATTTACCCGACGTTAGTACTTTTATTTGCATAAACAAAAATGGGAACAACATGTTTACGGGTAAACACATACAATAATAAAAAAAAAAAAAGCATTTTACAGACGAGATGACATTTATGCCACTTTTTCAAAGAAAAATTCTTGAAAGAGAGGGAAGGAAAGTGAAAAATTTGCCGACACAAAGTAACAATTTGTAACGTTACATTTCGAAAGCTTATGCCAATATGGCGATGATTAAGGCAAGCAACTCTTGAATTTTGTTTGTTTATCTATATACTCTATATTGGTTTGATATAAGGCTTCCAAATTAATGAAAAGTTGATGAAACAGATATAAGAAACTTGAAATAAAATGTGAGTGGTGGGTCTCATTTCTCACTATGTATTTGATTGGGACTTAGATTTGAGATGCCACTCTTTTCCAAGATGCTACTAATATTAGGTAATTTGCTCTTTCGCTTTCTTTCTATTTCTTGTTACGCATGTAACATTTTTTTTTTTTTTTTTTTTTTTTTTTTTTTCCNCTGGTGGGATAGAATCGATATATGTCATCGCTGTAGGGTGGATTCGAGCACTCCGTGCCAATTTATCCGCCTGTTGATTCTGTGCGCGTGGGATGAGTCGTAAATTGAAAACCTCATAGCATCCTATACTGTGAAAAAGCAGGTCATTCCTTTGGAGTGGAGATCATCTTTAGCACTTCCGAGCAGTCTATCGCAAAAGTCACTTGACGATGGGACATAGCTACA